>JAQFXT010001659.1:0-16125 GCA_034683725.1 Strigamia crassipes
CAATATATCGCAATATATCGCAATATATCGCAATATTACAATATATCGCAATATATCGCATTATATCGCAATATATCTCAATATATCTCAATATATCGCAATATATCGCAATATATCGCAATATATCGCAATATATCGCAATATTACAATATATCGCAATATATCGCATTATATCGCAATATATCGCAATTCGCAATATCACACAGGCGGACAGGCCTAATCAGCATATTGAAAATGTTGTAGTGCCCCCTTTTTCGTGATGCCCTGAGCACGTGCTTATATTGTGATAAAATTGATCCAATTCGGCCAATAGGTGATCAGATGATCACTCTTTTAGGGCACGTTTTCTTATTGTGTTTTTTCATTCGATGCAATTTTATGTTGAAAAAGATGTTTGTTGATTGTGTTGTTTACATAATTTGATAAAATTGTAATTATTATTTTTTTTATCTTGTTTTTAATTAGAAACTGCGTTTCTCACCTGCCAGTACTATCTCAAGAGCACAGGACGTTATGTGCTACTTGAGCAGCTGGGCGATATCGGTATGATTTATTTTTAATTTCTTTATAATTGAAATTGTGCTGATAAAATGTACAAGGGTTTTTAGATTTGGAATGTAATCTTGTTTACCATGACATGTTTTTTTTTCTAATAAGTGTTTTTATTGTGGGTGATTAATGTGCGAATTTTTATGATTTGAATTCAAAATTGTCGAAAATTGTTTTATAATTTTTTTGGCACTTGGGGTATTTGGTAGGTTAAGGTGGCAGAGATCTGGGGCCCTTCTAGCAGTTTTTTGGGGCCCTAATTGAAAAATTTTATATTTTTCTTTACTTATTTGGATGACATAATGCATTATATAAAAATGTTAAAATGCTGTTTTTAAGTGACAAAGTTGATATTTAAGACAAATTGATTTATTTTGTTCAAAAATTGTTTGTTTTAGATCAAAAAACGTGCAAAAATTGTGTTTTAGATCAAAAACGTGCAAAAATTGTTTGTTTTAGATCAAAAAACGTGCAAAAATTGTTTGTTTTAGATCAAAAACGTGCAAAAATTGTTTGTTTTAGGTTAGGTTTGGTTTTATTGAAAACTGGACTATACTAACTTGTAAGTGTAATTATTGCTGGACTTTAAGAACACGCGTTGCCAATTGTTCACACACAACAAGAGTTGAGGTCACGTGGACTTGTTGAAATCAATAGTAGTTGTTCATATCCAATACAACAAAGAACTAAAAAAGGGTACAAAAAGTGCTATTTCCAAGCTGACAACTGTCTTAAACAGTGAATTTCCTTTTGCAATCAATCTAATAAGCAAAAAAATCAATCGGGATCATTCTCCCGGAAGGATTAGAAAATATGCACTTCCTGTCTCTTCACTAAAGGGATTATATCCCTTAGATGTGTGGGAGAGTAGGCCACAAATCAATATCCTTGGCGTGCCATTGAAAATTGATGACACTTGAAATTATATCTTGTGTCCTGTCTATTGTACGTGCATATACTTATAAATGCTCGTAAATTGCAGCTGGACATAATGATAGACATGTTCAAATATTGGTTTGTGTGTATTGATGTATGGGACGGGATGGGATTGCAAACTGAGCGCTAGTTTAATACCGAAGCGACAAGTTAAATCTTCTGTGAGGAACTAGGCAAGATGGTTATCTAGGAGAGTGACATTTATTATCGCTTTAAGCAAAGGTAAGGCTTTAAGTGTTGAGGTCTGTGAAGACCTGGGTGCCAACAGAAACTAAGTAAGGATGATTCAAGTTTCTGGAATAAAACATTTGAACTGCGCAGTAGTTTGGCTGCATTCGAAATGTCAGCGAGACTGGATTAATACCTTTAGAGACCCTAAGCACTTAAAAGATTTTGATGCTCTTATGTGTGGTGACGGTGGGCATGTGCATCAAGTTTAGACGACAAAACATGTTTATACAGTCGAATTTCGTTATAACGAATTACGGTATATAACAAATTTTTGTTATAACGATTTTTTTTTAATGGTTTAGTTGGTTAGCCAAAAATTTTTCATATAACGAATTTTGATATTACTAATTATTTGTTGTAGGGGACAAGGTTTTTTTTTTTTATGGGCATTCTAATATACCTAACCACAAGCCCTTGTTATAACGAATTTTGAAAATTGATCACTAGGCTCACTTGTTCACATGCGATGTGTGAGAAGATTTGATTTTTGAAAAATACCGTTAAAACTTAAATTCAAACAAAAAAATCACCAAATAATGTTTTTTATGATAAAAATTAATTTGTTTTTAGTGACAGAACTGGAAACAAATTCAGTATTGTAGTTTGTTATAATAAACTTTCGTTACAACGAACATTCCTCCGGTCGCTTGCGATCTTGGGTAGAAAATAAATTTAGACTTAGAAAAATAAAAATAAAAAATTGATAAACTTTTTGTTTTTATACGGAACTTAATGACTTTGTAGCCAGGAAGTGATAAATTCATAATAAAGCAACAGCTAAAGGTTATTTGATCCAAATAATTTGACTAGAAATAGTTGGTGGTGGTTAGTCCACTATTCAAGCAGTTAAATTTGTTGTTTTACAATGCTGTTTACTTGAAAAAAAGTTTAAAATATCCCAAAAGGAAACTGGGGATTAAAAGAAAGAAGAAAAAAGTGAATTTCCTGTTTATTTGATACAAGGTGAATATTCGAAAATGTCAAATTTATAAATTGATTTCGATGGAAGTCATGCAGCGCCCACAGATGAATAATGGGGAATTGAAGGAGGTATTGATGATAAATAATGGTTTCGTAGAAAAATATTTCTTTTATTGAAATTGTTAGACATGATTTTTTTTTTTTTTTTGAGTTTAGTCGATTGGATTCCACGGTCTGCTTATGGATGAAAGCTGCAAAGCACTTCTTTCATTTTCATTTTCTTTTTTTCACATTTTCACCTAGTCCATCACTAAGCTCTCACGTACATCTCAACACTTGAGAACACGTGCAGAGTTGGTGTCTTAAACACCACAAAACACTCTTTTCATCAAAGCAGGTGCAAAACTGGATTGAATAGAATTCAAACACCATATTTTTCATCTATTGTTTTTCATGCAGTTTGTTTTCAATGGTTAAGTTTCGCTTCATTTCTAATCACGTGTTTTCTAATAGAAGCGAGAATTATTTAGAATAATGATAAAAATTGTGCAGCTTGACAAGCGAATAAGTAAATTTTACTTGATTTATTTAGCAACGCTTTTGCCAATTTGTTTGAGAATTTACCACTAGCTTCGATAAGTGCTTTGACGACCAATGAGAATGGCGTAACAAAACGGTCATCGTTCGTCCGACCAATCCCGAAGTGCGTAACAAACCCCATTTGCCTTCGGATCGATGGCTGTATTCACCATTTCGATAATACACTCGTGATCTTATCAGACAAAAAGATTCGTGCGGACCTAATTATTTGACAATTACTTGGCGTGGTCGGTATATTACTACTGAGAATTTACCACTAGTTTCGATAATGTTCTCTGGTGCTTTGACGACCAATGAGAACGTCGTAACAAAACGGCCATCGTTCGTCCGACCAATCCTGAAGCGCGTAACAAACCCGATTCGCCTTCGGATCGGTGGCTGTAGGTGGCTGCATTCACCATTTCGATAATGCACGCTTGTCCTTTGCCCCATCTGTTGTGGGTTTTCACAACCAAAATACAAATGGCATTTTGATCCCATTCGAACTCTTCATGGTCGTTTCTCTGACTTTCTATCGGTAAATTCTCTCATAAAATACACCTCGCGCTTGAGTAATTGTCAAATATAGGTCAGCACGAATCTTTTTGTCAGATAAGATTCGTGCGAACCTAATTATTTGACAATTACTCGGCGTGCTCGGTGTATTACTACTGATAATGCTCCCGAATCAGTACAACTTAAACTCATCGACATGCAAAACGACGAGAACCTGTGAAGGAAAATTAATGAAGACACTTTATTAAAGTTCTGTCGTTGTGTCGTTATGATAGATAACTTTCATGTTTTTTTTTTTGGCGGCCCGTCCATAAATCACAGTAAATATATGTTTCAGCTACCGATCTTTGGGGTTATCAAGTTTTAGTTCATTGTACTGGGCTGTAGGTTTACATACTAAATCTTCGGGTGACGTTCGGGTGACACATTTTAACTTCACCATCAAGACTCAACTAATCATTGATACTTCCTCTTTGGTTATCTTCCTTCTTGATGCATCTGTTGCACGCAGTCTAGTAGCTACAGGTGTCCAGAAAAAAATAGTTTTTGCCAAAAATGAACGATACAAAATGAAAAGGAAAAGTTTTGTTTGCAGCATGCAAGTGACCACCTGATGGCAGAAGCTGAATCTCCATCAAAGCTGACCCATCTGCTGTTTTCATTGCTTCTGAATAACAGTCAATTGTATTGGAAATTTAAATGACTTTAGAGAGAAAGCAATGAACCAAACCGTAAAGTTTCGTGCATGTGTCAACAAAGCTAAGAATTTCAAATAGCAATGATTGAGGTCGATGGCATACATAGTGGACGAGGTAATGGAAAAACCACTGGCTTGGTTCCATCACTGGTAAAAATAGAAACTGCATACAGAGAGTTATGTTTTAAGTGTTTTAGGAGTTTGTGTTTTTGTATTTTTTAACATCACAAAACCAAAATTTTTTTTTTCATTGTTGGTTTCCAAGTATCACGTGACCAAAGAAGTGAAAGGGACAGTCTGGCTCATTTTAAATTTTTTTAAATTTGAATTCTATACTTTCTTTTTCTTTTTTTTTAAAAATAACAGAAAAATTTAATTGTGCACAAAAACTGTAATAATGCATTTTAAACAGTTGTTATGTAGGCTGACATGACAGTCACGTGATTGGAATGGCCATTGTTTATTGGTCGTAACGCCTACTAGGCGTCCAATGAAAATAAAGCACTGAATTGAGGCGGGAGAAATATCCCAAAATAGAAGAGCATTATGTATTCAGAATGAAACTTGTCTACAACAGCAGTTGCTGTTCCTTTTCTTGGGCTACATCCCCAGGAAAAAGAGAAATAGTTCACACGGGCGTATGGTTTTAAGAAAAAAGAGTCCCGTAACAATAAAATGCAATTTGGCTATTACATGTTTGATAGGTAAAATACGCATTAGTTATTAGAAATTACATTTGTCGTACGTACAGAATATACATAAGTAATTAATTTTTAAAAACATTCAATATTTTTGTATGAACTGTGCTGTTTTACAGCAACAATTGATGAGGTGAAGGCTATTCACGAGTGATGATATACAAACAACAAACTACCTAATTCTCCTGTGGATTAGGCAAGTTAAGAGGTCCCATGCGTTTATAGATTTAAACAAAATCAGCAGAAAAACACAAACAATATCGATATCAAGTAAATTAAAGTCGTTAATATTGAATTATCGTCTCTTGTTTGTGTTTTTCTGCCGATTTAAACAAAAAATCTATAAGCGCATTTTCTTTCCGATCGTCACTCGTCAAAATGGCGGACAAAAAAAGAGCACTTTTCCGTTATAAAATCTCTCATTATGGGGATATTAGGGCATGCCCTCCAAAGCGAGATTACACCTTAAATTTAATAAGAAACCCATATTTATCACTGGAAACTTTGGTGAATCGGAATAATTATTTACCGGATGCTTTTTCTCATTTCAGGCAGTCGGCAGAACAAGTTCTGGTTCCTGGTGCGTGATACGAACTTGAAAACCGAGCGACTTCTGACGATGCTGCCACAGACGCTGCACTCTCCTGTTCATTTTTCCAGCGTGAGCAAAAAAACGCTGTCGGAGCTTTTTCTGGCACTGCAGCATCCTTACATTTATCCTGTATTGGATGTTGATGTCAAGACGCTCACTGACGACGAATATGTCATGGTCATCCTCCCATACAACACCAAAGGAAGTCTCAAGGACATTATTCATAAAGTAAGTTACGTTAAGATATGTCGGCTTAAAATGTTTTAAGTTGTTAACCTCGTTTTCACTTCAGGAGGTGATGTTCTTTATGTCATATTTTGCTTAAGTTGTTTTTGCAACGATTTTTTTAAATAAAATTTAGAGTCCCACACTTTGGTTCAAAAAACTTATGACAAACTCCCATTGGCTATTGACCTGTCAGATGCACAATTGAAAAGTAGTGCCAAAAATGCACTTAGCCGTCACAAGTGGACATTGATAAAAAATAGAGACTGTAGTGACTGTTTTTAGAACTAATCTGGACCAGTTAGTCTGGTCGGGGTACAGTTATGGACCCAGTTTCTACTTCTATTCTAGCCACTTTTAGAGGGATTGCAATTTCTAGTTTGCGCTAACTTTGAAACTTATCAAAATTTTATTTATTTCATCTGGTGTGGCACAACACAGACACAATCGTTCTCGGCCCCAAGCTCAGCGCAGGTATGCCCCCGTATATCCGATCCGTTCTCTCTCAGACTTCCAGCACAACTGAGTTGTTCTACAGTAATTTTGTCCTTTTTTGTCACTGATCTTCTCTGATTCATACGCATTGCTCATGCTCATTGTTCTTAACTATCCTCTAACATGTCATCTCATTTCCATCGACTATCATACATACCACTTACCATGTAACTTGTATAATTTTATAGATAACATTAAAAACGGTACTATTTGGATGCATCATGCATTACAAACTTAAGTCTCATTAGTCGGACCATGTTCATCTCTTCGACACCACATCTTCGACATTCATCTCTTTGACAGTCACCTCTTCGACATTCATTTCTTTGTCAGTCACCTCTTCGACATTCATCTCTTTGACAGTTTATCGAGGTGACACACTGTTGAAGAGATGATTGTCGAAGAGATGAATGTCAAAGAGTTGATTGTCGATGTGATTGATTGTCGACGACTAGAATGTAGAAGAGACGGGCGGAAAAAACATATACGAATTTACAATTACAATAGTTAGACAGTTTGCTCATTTCAAGCTGTAATTATAAGCATGTACGTGTATCCGTCCAGTGCTCCACCGTGTATTGTCTTTTCCATAATTATATTGGCTTCCATCACTGGTTGTTACACTGCACTGTTTCCAATGAATTGATTGATACTGTGAAAACTTGTGTCCTTTAATATACATTTATTTGTTCGTCTCTTTGACGTTCGTCACTTCGACAGAACGTCTCTTCGACCAGTCATCTCTTTGACAAAACGTGTCTTTGATGTTTGCCTCTTTGACATTCGTCTCTTTGACAGTTTGTCGAAGAGATGACTGTCGAAGAGATGACTGTCGAAGAGATGACTGTCGAAGAGATGACTGTCGAAGAGATATGACTGTCGAAAAGATATGACTGTTGAAGAGATATGACTGTTGAAGAGATATGACTGTTGAAGAGATGACTGTCAAAGAGATGACTGTCGGAGATATGACTGTCCAAGAGATACGACTGTCGAAGAGATACGACTGTCGAAGAGATGACTGTCGAAGAGATGACTGTCGAAGAGATGACTGTCGAACAGATATGACTGTCGAACAGATATGACTGTCGAAGAGATATGACTGTCGAAGAGATATGACTGTCGAAGAGATGACTGTCGAAGAGATGAATGTTGAAGAGATGACCACTTTTTATGACCCGTCGAAGAGATAAACAAACACCCGTTACCCATATTTTTATATTTTTTTTGTTAATTATGAAGATTTTTCTTTATAACATAAAACACTTGGAGTAGCACATGTTGCATGTATTTTTTTTTCTCAGTGCACCTGTGTCCTTGGCTTGTAAAGCCCTTTAGGGGCCATTAAGGCTAGTTTTCTGCCAAGTTTTACCGTCCTTGAGGTAACCCGTGGCAACCCGTTAAGTGAGTGGTTCGCTTTGACAGAATCACCTCATTCTCCTCCTGTCCCCACCTGCCTGCAACAGCTGGGTTGCACTTACTCACTCAAAATCAGAGGTTTGTTGTATGTTTTGCACGATTGCATTGTTTGAAACCAGGAAATGTTAATTTGTCAACAATCGGTCTGTACTAGTTCCTGGCAAACTTGTTTGCGCGGGCTCTTCGAGTTGCACGATTGTTTGCATTAACTTCGATTTTTTTTTTTGTTGTAAAATACGAAAATTAAATCAACATGGTGCGTTAACTTTAATGAACAAAACATTTAGTTTGTATTTTATTTGCAGAGCGCCATTCATGCCATTAAACAAACTTTATTAATATAAACAGTCTCATTTAATACAAAACCGAGAATTGTGCGTATTTTAGACTTTTTTAATGTTGAACTTCCCAACCCATAAATTTGAAATCAATGTAAAAGCGCTATAGCAACTTAATCCAAGAAAGAAAATACTCTTGCGTGTTTTGCCATTTGCGTGTTCCGAACGGATTTGATTTCGGTGACGTCTTTTTGGTTAATAACATTCATTTATGGCTATTTTGGCTTCGGATTGTTATTTTACAACGTAAAAATAGCTCGGCATTTATATATTTTTAATCTAATAAAGTAGTCCAATTTTTATTATGTTTTTCATTTTCAGGCCAGGTGCCAGGCGGACTGGCATGACAAATATCATCATCCTAGCAACGGGTTGCCAATAGCCACGGTTCAGCGGCTTGGTCGTCAAATTTTAGAGGTTTAACTTGATTAAATCTTTGTTAATAAAGAAAGAAAAAAAATTTTATATGATAAATTTTTTTAATTTTTTTTTTTAGGCATTGCTCTTCCTTCAGGATCGTGGATTTTATCCTTTTGGTCACTTGCATTGTGGCAATGTGATAATACAAAATGGAGTTAGTCGGTAGGTCAATTTGTGTAATGAAAAACTTCTGATTTAGTGTGACTAATAGTGGTTGGGGAAACCCTTCTTTTGTATTATGCAGAGTGGTCTAGTTGCGTTTATAGATCAGTTATGCGAGACCACATACAGAGATGCATTTTATTCGAAAGCCATTATTTTTAATATGGAGTCGTTATAGTTTAACACGCTGAGTTTTGTTGCTTTTTGCAAAATTTTATGCAAAATATACGAGTTGGTTAACCCTCCCAGTCCCAACCTAAGGTCAATTTGGGCCCTCAAAAACGCTTTTTTTTTTTTTTTTTTTAAAACTAATCGGGATTTTTTTCTGAAAAATCGTGTATTTTGTTTAAACATCGTAAGATTTATTATAAAAATTAATTTTTTTCATGAAATTCTTTTGTTTACCCATTTCTTTTGACTTCAATTTTAATAATTTTTATCGTACTCTTTCAACAAATAGATTTTTAGAAAAGTCTTTTTGGCTTGGGGTAAAAAATGACCCGGGGTGGGTGAAAATGGATTTTTGTATTTATAGGCTTAAACATAAGACTAACGTAAGTTATTTACAGGGATGTGTTTTTGATGCACCCACTACACTTAAGTCTGGGATACGCTTTTAAGCATGTTTCTATGGTTTTCTGATTCCCCCTATTGTGATCACGTACAGCAGTATGAAGAAACAGTAACACAAGAATAAGTGCATTGTGGGAGACGCTGGTGTAGGAATGGCTTGGCATTGGGGCAGTTACCAAAGTCACCGGTTTTGCATGGGTGGCACTAAGCCATTCCTAATTTTAAAAAGTCGCAAAACAAAATTGCAAAAAATGAATTTGCCAAGGGCGCCCAAAAACCTAGTTAGTCTTCGGGTGGGAGAGAAATAAAGCGGTGAAAAAGCACCAAAAAGGCAAATAAGGAAGTAACATAACAGTAAGTGACCAGTCAATCACAAACTGTAATGCAATCACTTAATCAATTCACACTACATGACTACTAGGTGTAGCAAGTGAAATACTAAGAAAAAAATTAGTTGTGCCGTAAATGGAATAGAAAGTTGTGTTTAGCTGTTTGATATTTTTTATCGTAACTATACAGTAGTCTGCGCCTGGTACTTTGATGTCAAACTGAAAAACTACTCTTGATGCAGAATCTTCATTTAATTTGAGAAAGTAATTACGGTCTACTCCCGCCACCTAATTTCTGGCTGAAAAAACGAATGGATTGGACTTCGAGGAGTCACGAGTACTCGACCGCCAAACGTCAGCCAGAAATTAGGTGGCAGGAGTCTGCAAACACAAATGCGTTAAATACATGATTTTTGGAAATAGTAATAGCTAGGACGATTTACAGAAGGACTTGACAACTAGCACAAATTCATTGTTAAGATCTACCGCAATTTTGTCTTGTGGTTGTAGCACCACCTGTGGCCATAATGACTCAAAATGACGTCATTTTACGGGCAAATGGCGGATCTTTAACAAGACGACTAACATCTCAGACATTTCAAAATTATAACTGAAAATTACAGTGGGAGCGTTCAAAATTTCTGCATGTAACATACAGTACAGGTGTTATGTTACGTTACATTATAATGATACATTATAGCGTTACGCTACAACGCTATAACGTTACGGAACGCTGTAACGTTATGGAACGCTGTAACGTTATGCAACGCTTTAACATTACGTTAAGTTATTAGTTATAACGTTACATTGTATTGTTACGTAACGTGCAGAAACGTTGAATGCATTTACTGGATGTTAGTTGTATCATTGAAAATATGTCATTTTGCGGGCAAATGGTGCCTACATTAACATTGTACGGGACAACTTAGATTTAGAAAAAATGGCGGTTGTCCTAGGTAAATAGTAATGTGCAATCAACAATTTTACACTTTTATGTGCTTATGTGCTAAAAAATAGAATTTAGTGTTTAAATTTGGCGTCAAGATACAGGCGCAGACTGTAGAGTGAAGAAGCTTGAAAAAGCCAACTACGGTTAAGCTCTAACTCCCCTAATGTAAGCCCAGCATAACAGTCACACAAATTCAGAAGTAGTGAACCTCGCTGACTGCTTTATGTCTTATTTAACAATTTCAGTTTGACTGGGTTTGAAGACACGCTTTTGGGTTACACTTCACGGTGTGGGTCGATGGTGAGGAAAAGGCTGAAAGACAACTATGAAGCGATTGATGTGATTTGTTTTGGTTTGTAAAATGTTTTAAGACACTTGGTTATCAGAGTTAACTAAGTGTTGACATTTCCAGGTCATGTGCTGTTTGAAATGTGTGCAGGTTATGAACTGAATTGTGCGCATCCTTCTTGTCGCCATCTTGATGAATTACAACGCACTTATCCGGAAATAGCGGAAATATTGAAGTTTATTTTCGAGCAGGAAGATGGAACTTACCCAAGTGTGGAGGACATTTCTCTATTGGACTTTTTTCGAAACATGGATCTAAGAGAAATGCGGTCTATGCCTGTTCCACCGCTGTTTCAAGCGCAGCTCTCACCTGCGATTCAAGATCTTTTGCTTGAAGTTCGGCTATGGCATTTGTCTCAATATAAGTAAGCTGCGAATGAATTAAGATGAAACACTTTTCAACCGTAGAATTAAAATCAAGAAATTTACGTTGAATAATCCCACATGGTTCAAAAATCTACTGTGAAATGCTATATATTTTGGAATGCATTGCATTACACTGCATTATGGGAAGGCAATGTCTGTTGGTGGGGGAAAAAAGTATCCCTGTCTAATTGTGGTTATACTAGAAACTAGATTTCTATTACATAAAAACATCTATCTCAATGTGCACCTACTTTATATACTTAATGAAATAATTTTAATGACATTAATGGTGCTCTAAAACAATTAACAAAAAGGCTTATGGTTTTTGTTAATTGTTTGTATTTTATTTGTCATTTAAAAAAACAAATTATGCTATTTGTTTGTAGTTTTAGAGCGTCGTTAATACCATTAAAATCACTTTATTAGATTTCTATTACTGTTATCGGTGCTCAGCGGAGGGGGTGTCCGGTCATTTATTCGACGGCCATTTATTTGCCAGGAATGAATTGTATTTTGGTCATATGAGTTTAGGTTGTGACGATGTCGATCTGCGAATACGTCGTGTGACGTGTATCGACTATTTATCGGTAATATCGTCTATCAGTGTAAATCTTTAGGAGAATAAGTTTAGTAGAAATGTATCAGATGGAAAGTTCTATCACGTGACATTTATTGTAGCCCTGGGTAATCGCACAGGCTACAGTCGGGCTACTCAGTTATTTGGGTAAAGTTATACAAAAACTATGTCAACAAATGACAAAACATATGTAATGTAAACGCGTTGTACAATTGGCTATTGTACATCCTTTTAGATGAGTTGTTTTCCAGTTTGGTTTCTATCCGAGTTACGTCATTGCTTGCATCGTCTTATTACCGGGTTCAGTGATAACTGTAATCGGAATAACATCGCAATAAACTGACGCCAGTTTAAGCTATGCAATTTGAGTTGGTCTATGTAATAAAGTTTAGGATAGGTTAGGTAAGGTAAGGTTAGGTCAGGTTTACCGTCGAATAAATAACCGTCGAATAAATGATACGACTTCTTTGACTTATGCCTTATACCATTAGCTTTTCTTACGATATCAAATCATCCCAAGTAAGCAGCAATTTTGAACTTGGATACTATCAATAGGCATTTTGTGCCAAAGCATTCTCCTCTGTCAATAGGCACTGCCTTTAATAAATCAGACACATCCAAGCTGGAATAAGTTCAACGAATGCAGCTGCCGTCCTGGTTACGGTTGCCTGGCAGCCACAACTAAGCTACAGCACTACTTCCCTCTTCTAAAACAAAAGTAATCCATAACATTAGAAGACTCTTGAAATTATTAATATTTGTAAAACGCTTTGGAAAAAAAAGTTGAAAAGTGTCTCTCAGAGTTATATGCAACCAATCAGCAATCAGCACTACACTTAATTTCAAAGCCAGTTAGCCAGCACTGTGTTAATGTAGTTCTACTTGAAGTTTTGATGAAGATTGCTGTTTGGTTGTAGGTGGTCGACTCCAGAGAAGACACCTGATCCGTCATTTTCGTCTAATTTTGACAATGATGTTGATGGAACGGTGAATGAGGAGTCGAGTGAGGATGAAATGCGGCCGAAGTCGTCACTCATGTATGGTTGTTGTGTTTCTGAAAGGAATACACCTAACTGTAGCAAGAGGGTTCGTTCTTCTTCTTCGACAGACAACGATCACCGCATCGCCCGGACCACTGCTGTTCTTGAAACTAAGTACGTAAACAAGTATCAGTTTTCTTTGTTTCAGGTAGACATTTTAAGGCTAAAGGCCACAGTGACATAACTACGGTGTTAGAGACAGAGGCACATTGCTGCATGGCCGCTTTGGGTTCCAGATTTTTTAAGCAGGGCTGTGCTGTGGGTCAAGAGATATCACAGTGAAGGTTTATGAAATGGAAGCTCTGGCCAGGCTTGCCGTTGGACCCGAGTCATGGGTGCACTAGGGGGCTCCAGGACTACAAGCATAATGATGTGCCACTAGTTAGAGATTACAATGACTAGGTATTACGATTAGGAATAATATTTTTGGCCGGGCGAACTGGCGGTAGCTATGTCACTGAAATTAAGGCCTTTATGTAAAACAATGGTTGAAAAATGTGTTTAATGTATTGCTCAGATTTTGCGGAATTTGATTTATCCACACACACTCATCGAGATACTTGTACGTTGCTTGACTGGCTTTGGTCTCGTAGCCATTGGCATAGCAATTGGTGATGCAGTGTCTGCGGTTGCTACGGCCCCATGAGCCAAGGGGTCTATTGAGGTTGAAAATAGCAACTGTATATCTCGCCACATACCGAAAATCCTAGCTACGCCTCTGCTAAACAACCCAACTTGCACATGGGCCAATGTAAATGAATGGGGAATTTATAAGTATCAGTTTTGAGTGTGTGTTTAAATTGAGTTTGGCAAACTCTTTATTGGGTTGTACTTTGTCATACTAAACAATAGAAACATCTCCCAATTATAGTCACTAAAGAATAGTGCTTGGAATTTGAGAACTGGTATGTATGGTATCGGCAGGGCCGGATTAATTCCTTTAGCACCACGTACTGGTTGTGGTCAATGGTTTGTGAGTTTACTTGAAGTTTTTGTAGATAGTGGCGCCGTCTTACGACTAGCTAACTAAAAAGATAGTTCTCACTCCGGCAGAACTAATAGCAGAGGTGAAAGGTTTGTGACACCTCAAGTTTAGTCTAACTTGTTTGATTTACAAGAAAGGTTTAATTGGAGGTTTAAACTTGCAAAAGTACGTATTTTCGTGGAAATAATACACAATGACTAAAACCTTAATCTTATGTCACAATATATCTAATTTATAGAAATTTTTGTCAATTCTGTTTTCACTGGTGGTGAAAATTGCTTGTATTTTTTTTTCTTTCTTCCATTTCATACTGCAGTCGGTGCATTCCAAAACACTTGTGCCTTCCGTGTCTAGTCTAATCGAGTTCAATGTTATGGCGTCAGTTCTGTCGATTTTGCAATTCGTCGGGTGAAACTAAAATGCGATTCAATTCACGTTTTAGATTCAACCACACTAGGCACTAGAGTATGTTGAACACGTGACCGTTCAATGCATTATGGGTCATGGCGCCATTTTGGTGGCCAACAGGTATATACGTGTTTTTGAATTTTCAAATTAAAAATGAATCATTTTGTCTCTGAAAACATGACCCATTGTGTTCAGAATTAAATTGTCTACCGATGTGTGTATTTAGTGATATTTTCGAGGAAACGTGCGTTTTTAAAATGATTTTAGGTACGTCACGAATTCAAATGTATAGGCCTAATTTTTCATATTTCACTTCTCAGTCAAAAACAACTGATTTGATTGTATTTAACATGTTTCTGGGGTAGAATTTCCCGCTCTTTTCAATGGTGTCAATAACGTTTGTACGAAACACCAAGAATTTATTTTATTTGGGAAAAAACGATCGCTAACAAACTGAGATCGTATATGCTTGTTGTTTACATACAGCGCCTGGTCACCAAAATGGCGCAATGATCCATAATGTATTGAACGGTCACGTGCTGTATTCATAAAGTAATTTAGACTAAACAACATTTTAACACACGCTGGTTTCGATCTAAGTAAAAAAAAAAATGGCGGCCGATTTTGTCTGTTTTTAGTCGCAGCGCGCATGCGCATGGCATTTAAACAATAAAACATGACTTTATGAATGTGCCTAGGCTGAATGTTATGGAATGTACCATACTGTACTGATTATTTTGGTTATTTTGTTGTTATTGTCACACTGTATTTCTTTTTTCTTAATTAATGTAATTTATATATTTTTCTCAGATATGTTAAGTCATTGATCAAGCTATTAGTGGTGGTAGGTAAAGTAAGAGAATATGGTGGTTCATTTTTATAGATGATTAATTGCAGTTGGACAAGCATTTTGTTGACTAGCTCTTAGAGAACAGTCTGCAGAGTTGTTTTTGGTAGATTGTAAATAGAAAATAGATTCTGTTGGTGATAGAATTAGACTAACTTGAAGACAAGAAAAATAGACACAAATAGTTGGCATGAACCAAGAAGGTAAAAAAGGAGATGGAACTTTGTAAAACACAAGTAAAGAAAAATTTGTTGTAGCGCTTGAACTACAAAGTTTACAATTGCTTTAGTTGTTTTGTTTGCCGCTACTGAAAAATCGAAAGGCAGTGGTGATCAGCGCTATCCTGTTGAAAGGTCAAGTTTGTAGGAGGTTCTGTTAAATGCTGTAAGAAATTGAAAAATATGTCGAAAAAGATGTTTATGTGAGATTTTGTAAGATTCTACAGAATTGGATGTGAGATTCAACAAGGTTGGTGTGGGGACACCAATGTGGTAATGGATGCCTATTACTTCAAAGAAAAGAACACACTAGAAACTATATTGATTTAGGTTATGGCCTTTATTCAGCTATTATGTTGTCTAGGGGTAGTTTCTAGTTGTGCCTTTTCTAGCCTGTGCCATGTTGCCATGACACAGCTTATAGTTTGTTTCACAAAACTTATGACAAACTCCCATTGGCTATTGACCTGTCCGCAGGTCAGGTTAAATAAGAGTCTTTAAAGATGTGTAGAGTGCTCAGATACCTCTGGTCCAAAATCAGGACATTTGAAAAAAAAGTGGCACTTTTCAAAATAACGTTTATGACTACAATAAAACATAAATTCAAACACTACACTATGTATCTGAAATTGAAGCGATTGAATTGAAAAATAAACTAAAACACACTGATGTGTTTATTTATCTTGTTTACAGTAAGTAAGTAACTG
>JAQFXT010001660.1:0-16124 GCA_034683725.1 Strigamia crassipes
GTTGCGCTAGTGTATTTTAAATGCAGTTTTTGATTCGATCGTTTAATAAATAAACAGATACCGGTAAATAAATTTTGCGAAACCCAAAAGCAGCGCAACTAGTAGGCATTGTAATAAGCCATTTCAAAATAATAAAGTTGTGGCATTGTTTTGAATTAGTTAAAAGAAACAGTTGCCAATTTCGAAAGTCACGTGACTTTCTAAGTTAAGTCAGCATTTATAACTGTAACGTAAAAGTTTAACCTCAACTTGAACTTTTAATAATTTAATAATATAATTTTTTTGGTTTTCTGTGATTCTTTGTTAAGTATAACTACGTTTAATGTTTGTAAAATTAAGTTTGATAAAATTATATAAATTTTCGATAAAAAAAAAATTTTTTGTAAATATTTTGGGCCCCAGTATAATACCGAGGCCCCGCACAATCTCCAGCCGGCTCTGCTGCTAAATGGTTCAATTTTTGGACCAAAATATTAGTATTCTTAATTATTATTATTAGGAATGGGGCATTTGAATCCTCGAATCCACGAATCCCTTGAATCTTGGAAGATTCGAGCGATTATGATTTTGTTGCTAACATAATTATAAATTAAAATATAAATTTAAAATTAACAAAAAACATTTCGGTTTACACTAGATGGCTCTTACTGTACCTTGCCTTTTGATCTATCAAAATCTTCAACTTTGGTGAAACTGTGAAGGGAAATTCCCTCTTGAAAAGTTCCAGCCAATAGCAAACAATTTGGAACTTGGACCGTCCACAAATGACGTCATATCATATTTTCTCTATCATATCAACGTACATTGCAATGATTTGCACATTTCCAGTGTCTTGCTAAACATGCAATTTTGCAACAAATACGTACAAATCCTATTTAAATTTTATTGCAAAAAAAAATTAATAATCTTTTTATTGTTTCCAGTGCTGATTTCCCAACTTCTTGTCTCTTTGCTGTTTTCTTGGATAAGACTTGGCACACAAACTGACATTTCCACTGGAAAAAACTAAGGTAAAATATGAAAACATTTCTCACGTTAAATTCCATGCACTTGTGGTAAGTTTATTTAGTATTTTGCACTTTCAGCAATGTTTGCTTTGTTTATTTAGAATCAACATTAATTTCTCTCACATCTGTCAACTTCCCGTTTTATGGTGAAGGTTTGCATAAAAGCAAAGAAGTCATATCAATTATTCGACGGTCATTTATTCGACAATCATTTATTCGACGGTCATTTATTCGACAATCATTTATTCGACGGTCATTTATTCGACAATCATTTATTCGACAGTCATTTATTTGACGGTAAACCTAACCTAACCTCACCTAATCTAACCTAACCTAATCTACCCTAACCTAAACTAATACGACCAAAATACGATTAATTTCTTTCCTGTCGGATATACGAACGGACCCTACATCAAACTTACAAACCTAGTTGATTTATTCCATCATGTTTTTGATTGGTGCTCTTGTAGGTTTACTGCCTACAGACACTTCCAGAAAAAGGGGATTTTCCCTC
This sequence comes from Strigamia crassipes, assembly GCA_034683725.1. Lineage (NCBI taxonomy): Eukaryota > Metazoa > Arthropoda > Chilopoda > Geophilomorpha > Linotaeniidae > Strigamia > Strigamia crassipes. The sequence goes on from JAQFXT010001660.1 coordinate 1,522, forward strand.
CAACTTGTACTGGTGAAGATCATCTGGCTATATTATCCACAAATGGCTGCCAATGAAGAAACACAATTTGATAGAGATAGCACCTGCCATCTGTTGACTTGTGGCACTAATAATCATCATCTGTTGCCACTGGAATTTGGCCAAGCTCTCAACTTATCAACCAGGAACTCGATATGGCAAGCCAGGCATAATTATTCAATGACTCAAGATGTACTTGAGATATTGATGAATAACTGCAGAACTGTAATCCCAAGTGAAATCAAAGATAAGATGCAGAAAGGTGTTTCAGTGTGGGATTTGGCATTAGCTTATCACTACAAACACAATGCCCACCATGATTACAACACTACTGATGTGCAGATAGCACAAGAAATTGCTTTGGACTTTTTTTCATCCGCTCTTGTGAGTTGTCCACTCACTGGAGAGGTCATTAGCAAAGGGAGAGTGAAAGCAGCTGCTAATAACATGAAAAAATGGCCCAACTATGTGAGAAGCACAAGGCAGGTGAAGGATGCAGTGCAGCTAGTGGAACAAGTTTTGTTTGATGACTATCAGGTTTTGCCGGAGACTCCGGAGGAAGAAATACCCAGTAAGCCTTACAACTTGGAGGAAAGTGCAAGTAGGTTTATGTCACCTGGGTTATTGGAGACTTACAAAGCTGTGTTTGGTTGTTCAGTTGCAGATGAGAATGTTTTGGAATCTGATCTCATGATTAAATTGGTTTATTATCTGGCTCATTGTGTTGATAATGAAAAGGCAAGTCATGTGTGGATGTATGCTTTGTTTGTATTGTTTACAAATAGTGAGCTGGGTAAGTGGGTGTTTGAAGTGTATAATCATAAGATGTTGGTAGAGCTGTTTCATAAAATGGTTGTGAATCGACGGATTGAGAATTATATTTTGCCCGATGAAATTGTTTTAGCGCATGATAATGATAAGTACATACCTTTTCAGTTGATTGCATATACTTTGAAATGGTATTACGCTAATAATGGAATTTTAGAATAATGATTGTTTTATTTTTTGTAATCTAAAATAAGATGTGTATAGTTATTGTTTGTTTTATTGGTGCTGAATGCTGTAATAATAAACAATTGAAATAGATATTTGGTTTGTTTAAATTTTTATTACACATTGTGTATTATTATGTATTATTAACATCAATAGTAAGAATGAAATATTATTGACTACAGTTACATTTAAATTATTATTTAAACATGATACATATGTTTTGATGGCTTGAATAAACTTTTAGTTAAGTACAGATTATTTTTAGGTGCACAGTAAATCTGTGTTTACATTTTGGTGTGTGTAATAAGTTATTCACAATAAATATATTAAATGTATTGTATTTGCTTGATTATTGTTTTTGTATTTGCTATGATTCAGTAGATTTTAATGGAGTATTTTGGTTTATCTGAAATCTCATTTCTATTATCATCAGTATCTTTATAATCGTCGTGGTCGATGATGTAGGTATATTACTAGTGGGAGGTGTAGTTGGTGAAGGAGTTGTAGTTTTAGCTATAGTTAAAACGCACCTCCATGATCTTCATCATCATCATCATAGTGGTCATTAGGATTATGTGGTTTCGTATCAATTACATTTTCAGGTTTATCATCATCTTCATACATGTCAAATGGATCAACTGTGGTAGTTGAAGTTGTTGGTGCAGTGATTGTAGTAGGAGTGGTTGTTGTTGTAGGAGAGGTTGTTGTGGGATTGGTGGCTGTGGGAGTGGTAGTAGTGGGAGTATTTGTTGTAGGAGTGATTGCTGTGGGAGTGGTGGTTGTGGGTGTGGTAGTAGTCGGAGTGGTTGTCGTTGGAATGGTTGTCGTAGGAGTGGTTGTCGTAGGAGTGGTTGTTGCAGGAGTGGTTGTTGTAGGAGTGGTTGTCATAGGAGTCATTGTCGTAGGAGTTGTTGTTTTGGGAGTGGTTGTCGTAGGAGTCATTGTTGTAGGAGTAATTGTTGTAGGAGTGGTTGTCGTAGGAGTGGTTGTTGAAGGAGTGGTTGCTGTAGGAGTGGTTGTCGTAGAAGTCATTGTTGTAGGAGTGGTTGTCGTAGGGGTGGTTGTCGTAGGGGTGGTTGTCATAGGGGTGGTTGTTGAAGGGGTGGTTGTTATAGGGATGGTTGTCGTAGGAGTTTTTGGCGTGGGAGTCGTTGTCAAAGGAATCTTTGTTGGAGGAGTTGTTGTCGTAGGAGTCGTTGTCGGAGGAGTTGTTGTTAAAGGAATCTTTGTCGGAGGAGTTGTTCTTGTAGGAGTTGTTGTCGGAAGAGTTGTTGTTGAAGGAATCTTTGTTGGAGGAGTTGTTGGAGGAGAAGTCGTTGTTGAAGGAATCTTTGTCGGAGGAGTTGTTGTTGTAGGAGTCGTTGTTGAAGGAGTCGTTGTCAAAGGAGTCGTTGTCGAAGGAGTCGTTGTCGAAGGAGTCGTTGTTGAAGGAGTCGTTGTCGAAGGAGTCGTTGTCGAAGGAGTCGTTGTCGGAAGAGTCATTGTCGGATGAGTGGTTGTCGGAGTGGTTGTTGAAGGACTGGTTGTTGGAGTGGTTGTCTGAGGAGAAGTTGTCGTAGGAGTGGTTGTTGTAGGAGTGGTTGTTGTAGGAGTGGTTGTCGTAGGAGTGGTTTTCGTAGGAGTGGTTGTCGTAGGAGTGGTTGTCGTAGGAGTGGTTGTCGTAGGAGTGGTTGTTGTAGTCGTTGTTGTGGGAGTTGATGTTGTAGGAGTTGTTGTTGTAGGTGTCGTTGTTGAAATAATTGCAGTTGTCGTAGGAATGGTTGTAGTGGATGTTGTTGTAGTTGTTTTCTGAAGAAAACAATAATAACAGATTTTTTTTATTAAGACTAAGCATAATTACTTACCTTTATTGAATCTTGGTAGACATATAGATGAAATCCTTTTTTGATTTTAACTTCACTTTTTTCTACATTTTCCAAAAGTGTACACGACTTTTTACCATAAACATATGCCAAGCAATTTGGAACTTTAAGGCACTTGACTTGACATTGACTTACATCCGCAATCCCAGTCATTCTTTTCGTCACTTTGTATCCACTTAGTGTATAAATAGCTTCATTGGGTAGTTTTACTTTTTTAAAGGTAATTGAGCTACCTGTATTTTGGTTGCAGGCATGTTTGTCAATTGACATAAATGCCAAAATAAACCAGACGATGAACTTGACAAACAAATTCATTGTAGCGCGATGTTTACTGTGTTTTACTTTCTTCTCTTGGAACACAATAAAAACATGTAGTTTCAGCTTTGTTTCTCAGTTGTTTATGAAAAATGATTTCAAATTTGCAATCTATAAAGTTGCTATGGATAAGAACGTAAACTATTTAATAAACCTGTGTTGCAGGAAAGAAAAATCAATAATTTTTGTCGATATAATTATTTTTGCAGCTATAAATTCTGGTTGACAAACTGGTAAACACACAAATTAACATATAATTAACTTAAAAGAACAATTGTTTTGAAAGTGTTTTGCTGGCGCATTATTTTAATGTTTTGCAAATTTTTTTTGTTTCTAACTTATTTCCATCCAAATTAGATAAATTTCCAGTTTAAATAAAAGGTGAAGCACTCAGAAAATTGGAAACTGTGTTGGGAGGCCCAATTAGAGTTATTTTTGATTTTTTTAAACGCTATAGTTAAAACACATCTCCATGTTCTTCATCATCATTTTCATCATAGTTTCCATGTGGGTTATGTGGTTTGTGGCCAATTACATTTCCTGGTTTCTCATCTTCATCATCTTCATACATGTCGAATGGATCAACAGTGGTTGTGGCAAGGGTTGTTGTTTTAGGAGTGGTGGTTGTTGTAGGAGTGGTGGTTGTTGTAGGAGTGGTGGTTGTTGTAAGAGTGGTGGTAGTTGTAGGAGTGGTGGTTGTTGTAGGAGTGGTGGTTTTTGTAGGAGTGGTGGTTGTTATAGGAGTGGTGGTTGTTGTAGGGGTTGTTTTTGTGGGAGTGGTTGTAGTAGAAGTGGTTGCAGAAGTTGTTTTAGGAGTGGTTGCAGGAGTGGTTGTTGTGGGCTTTGGTTTGGTTGTTGTTGGCTTTGGCGTGGTTGTTATTGGCTTTGTCGTGGTTGTTGTCGGTTTTGGCGTGGTTGTTGTCAGCTTTGGAGTGGTTGTAGTTTGCTTGGGCTTGGTTGTTGTTGGCTTTGGAGTGGTTGTTGTCGACTTTGGAGTGGTTGTTGTTGGCTTCAGAGTGGTTGTTGTTGGCTTCAGAGTGGTTGTTGTTGGCTTTGGAGTGGTTGTTGTTGGCTTTGGAGTGGTTGTTGTCGGCTTTGGAGTGGTTGTTGTCAGCTTTGGAGTGGTTGTTGTCGGCTTAGGCTTGGTTGTTGTTGGCTTCGGAGTGGTTGTTGTTGGCTTTGGAGTGGTTATTGTTGGCTTTGGAGTAGTTGTTGTTGGCTTTGGAGTGGTTGTTGTTGGCTTCGGAGTGGTTGTTGTTGGCTTTGGAGTGGTTGTTGTTGGCTTCGGAGTGGTTGTTGTTGGCTTAGGAGTGGTTGTTGTTGGCTTCGGAGTAGTTGTTGTTGGCTTGGGCTTGGTTGTTGTTGGCTTGGCCTTGGTTGTTGTTGGCTTTGGAGTAGTTGTTGTTGGCTTGGGCTTGGTTGTTGTTGGCTTTGGAGTAGTGGTTGTTGGCTTGGGCTTGGGCTTGGTTGTCGTGGGCTTGGGCTTGGTTGTCGTGGGCTTGGGCTTGGTTGTCGTGGGCTTGGGCTTGGTTGTCGTTGGCTTGGGTTTAGTTGTTGTAGGCTTTGGAGTGGTTGTTGTCGGCTTTGGAGTGGTTGTTGTCGGTTTCGGAGTGGTTGTTGTTGGCTTTGGAGTGGTTGTTGTTGGCTTCGGAGTGGTTGTTGTTGGCTTTGGAGTAGTTGTTGTTGGCTTTGGAGTGGATGTTGTTGGCTTAGGAGTGGTTGTTGTTGGCTTCGGAGTAGTTGTTGTTGGCTTGGGCTTGGTTGTTGTTGGCTTGGGCTTGGTTGTTGTTGGCTTGGGCTTGGTTGTTGTTGGCTTCGGAGTAGTTGTTGTTGGCTTGGGCTTGGTTGTCGTGGGCTTGGGCTTTGTTGTCGTTGCAGCAGTGGTTTTTGCAGTAGTAGTTGGTAGAGTGGTTGCAAGGGTTGTTGTTGTTGTGGTTGTTTTTGTTGTTGTGGTTGTTTTTGTTGTTGTTGACGGTTTAGTAGTAGTTGTGATTATCTTCTATAAAAATACACCCGTATATAAAACAATGTTTTCTTGACATTAATAAAGTGTGATAATTTACCTTATTTGGTTTTTGATATTCGTAGAAATGAAATCCCTCTTTAAGAACCACTTTACTTTTTTTATCACTTTCTAAGCTGACACATGTTTTTTTTCCATATATGTAAGCAAAACAATTTTCAACTTGCATGCACTTAACTTGACATTCTACTACATTAGGGATCCCTACTAACTTCCTTTTCATTTTGTATCCAGATACCATATAACTACCATGATTAGGCGGTTTTCTTTTCCGAAAAGTTGTTGCAGTGCATGTGCATTCATCATATAAAATCAACAACACAACAAAATGGAATATTAAATTTCTTAACCACTTCATTTTTACATTGGCATTCAATCTGATCAGCAATCTGGTTTGCAAATGCAGGCACAAAAGTGTTACTAAGGTATTTTTTTAATCAATAACTTTTTGAGAGAGATTGTGGGTCTGTTGGTACAGGCTTTATTGCACTCAATAATATCACAGGAAGTTGTTGTATGAGTTTTATTGATCTTGGTAAATCAGTTTTCACAAGCAAAGGATGTTAAAATCAATAATATCAAACTTAAAATTGTTTTTTATTTTTACTAAAACCTTTTTTAAATTTAAATATCCACACACATATGATTTTTTTAGATTTGTTTTATTTATAACACTAATTTTTACATTACATTAGACAACACATTTCCAATTTTTGCCACTAGATGTCACGAGTAATCCACATTGATAATTTTTTGAAACCTATCTAATTACAGACTAATACTTGTATCATCTGAGAGTTGTTATTCGTTTAAATTTTTTTTATTAATGTAAGAAAATGTTATAAAATTAATACGCTTTTAAAAAACTTACGTGGAAAATATCTAAATAAATAAATTTAGGTTTAAAAAAAAAAAAAAATTTAAACGAACAAAGTATCGTTCTGCAAGTAGCCACTCCGTTCGCGATGGCGTTATACCCGTCAACAGGATTAGTAACAAACCTGCCGCCAACTCGTCTTGAAAGAGAAGGCGTAGTTAAGAGATGAGCACGATGTTCGGTACGTATTAATCCCGCAAAAACAATACGTGATACACATTTTTACGTATATATTTTTTTATTTTTTTCTCTCCGTCAAGTAATTTTGAAATCTCCGAGCGAAACAAATGCAGCGCCTCGTTCTCGCGGAAACATCAACACCTCATCCCCATGTGCATTCGCTCCGTTCCGTCTAATATTCGCGCACTAATTTGCGACCGGTTGTGAGAAATGGGCGAGCTGCAAGCCACCGTCGAGTTCTCAGTCGAGTTGTACAAATTTTACAATGTGGATCTTTTCCAGAGAGGGTGAGAAAATTGCACAACATAATTCGTTAATTGAGCAATAAAAAAAAATTATTATTTTTATAAGTGTTTAATGGGTGAATAAAAAGATACAAAAAATAAATGTTTTTAATTTAATTTTTTTAGGTTTTATCAAATCAGGAGCTACTTAAAAGTTTCACCTAAACTTCCGGTTAAAATTGAGGTTTCATTACCTCAGAATCCTAGTAAGTTTTTGTTTATATTTGTATATTTTTTTATCTGGGGGTTTAAAATTAGTGATTGCAAAAGATGCAATAAAAATGCTGATGTTATCGATCACATTTCTATTTAAATAACTTGTGGATTGATAACAAAAACAAAACATTTTTAGAGTGTGGGGCAAACCCCGCTTAAAGCGAAGTTACCGCTTAGGTAACCTAGGTGAGGAAGACCAGCAATGGTCGAAAACGTTTTGGGTAAAACACATTTTTGCGTATTCTTTAAAATGTCAAATCAAGTAGTTAATAACGTCATTACAATACCGTATTTCTTCGATTAAAAGTCGCGGCTTTTATTACGAATCGCCTCTCTCGGCCCCGGCTACTATACGAAGCGGCGGCTGTTTTTGAGTCTTTTCATTCATTCTACGCCCGTTTTGAGATTCAAAATATACATAGAACAAACGTTACGGCTGTGAAATGAACGTGGAATGTTTCTTCCAAGTTCATTTTCGTTTATTTGTGGCTACTATTCGAGGGCGGCTTTTAATCGATGAAATACGGTAGTCGCGGATGTGTGGAAATATGTTTTGTTCCGGCAAAGCAGCGTTGTATGTTGTAAGCGCGGCATTTAAATGTTAATTTCTTTCCAAACGAGGAAAAGAAGTTGAAATTTTACGAAAACAATCGGAAAAATATTTAAAAAAATTAAAACTAAAGCCAGGAATGTTTTGTTTTCATTATCTTTTTGCTGTAATGACTAATTAATTGATAACTACGGATAGTGTTACGTATTAATTACACCATTTAGAGTTTGTTTTTTAAAGGTTTGATTAGTTTTGCTTGTTTTAACGATTTTCTGAATACCCAATGCGTTATTAAAATTTCATACTGAGTGAATGTTTAGCTTTCAACGATGCCCAGGTGGGAATTTTAAAACAAATCAGCTTTAGAAATCCACATAATTTATTCGCCGTAGTTCTTGACGAGTATTTGACAGCGGTAAACTTAAATTTATGTCTGCGCGCCGTTTGGGGGGCGTAAAACTCCTCAAACATTCCTCGACTCCATCTTTAAGTATGAAACAAATTGAATTTTTTTTTTTTCCATTTTTTAGAAACAGAATTGGCTTTTCCGGCGTGTGTGGTGAACGGAGCCGCAGTGAGCAAAACATTCCAAATTCTCTACCGCAACGAAGAAGTCACTTTGGATGATGTGGCCTTGTTTAAGGTTCACATTATTGTTGATAGTCATAAGGTAATTGAGTAATCTGTGATGTTTATTTATTAATACATATATTTATATATAATTTTATTTTATTTTATTTTTTTATTATCGATCGGAGCGAGCGTTAAGAGCGAATTGAACAATTTTATTCATTGGTTGTGGGCTGAAATTCATCAAAGTAAAGCAGTTCATTGAGGAAGTGAGATGGGGTTTAATAAGACGTGATAAAATTGAAGATAGTTCAAATTGAGCTTAATGGGTTTTTAAATGGGCACTTCCTCTTTGGAATGATGGTTCACTGGCTTTATTGTTTTCCAACACTTTTGAATTATTAGTGGGATGGATTTTAATAGGCCGACTGAAATGAGATGCAATAACGATAGGTGAGACTACGAAAGAGCGTTAAAACAATTTACCGTATTTGCTCTCGTTGAACGCGGGTGGAAAGGCGATTTGCGCAATTACAGCGCGGGTATACGTTACCCACTGAGGAAGATTAGGAATGGTCGAAAACGTTTTGGGTAAAAAACATTTTTCGCGTATAGTTTATAAGCGATGATAGTTACGCAATCGGAAGTTGAAACGTGCGGTCGAGTTAAATTAAAATAAAAAATGGGAAAAATATTTTTATAAAATTTTTTCGTTTACCCGGTCGAAGTCAATTTCTCGTTGACATCTTGTAAACTGTGCGTAAACATAATTTACGCTTGTTTTTTTAAACGAGATTTTGAACCCTGCACGAGCGGTGCGGATGCTTTACATCATTTTCCTTTTTAAAAACAAGGAAAAAATATCCATAACCTTTGGGATATTGTGTCGACATCACGTGATGTAATCGCCCGCCGTATTAAATCAGCACAAAGCATTTAGGAAGTGAATTGGTGGTTTGTGATGCAATTTGTGCTGCTTTGTGGATGGACTATAACGAGTTAACTATTGTCACATGTACAATCAAATTGCTGAACAATGCAGATTCAATGGTATACCACATTTGCTACCTAATTTAATTAGGTAGCGCTGAATGTTTTTTTTTTTTTTAGGTTTTTTTTTTTTTTTTTTTTTTTTTTTTTTTTTTTTTTTTTTTGCAGAATGACCTTGGCTGTGATTTATTAAGTTGCTTTGCAATTGGCAATTTACCAAACTGTTTTACTGGTATTTTCAAAATGTGTATTCAATTGTTTTGTTTTTATATGCCAGCCCATTGATATTTGAGGTGTAGTTTGTGGGCTCTAAGCAGCCACAGTCAAGCAGAAAGCTGTTGGCATAATTTTTGCTTGACCTTTCAGTTGTAAATTGTGATTTAGGTACAGAGGGATTTGAGTTTGTTTTGGTGGAGGATTAGTGGGCGCTATAAGGTTGAAACTGCACCTAGGGAGATGGGGTTTTAGGGGATTAATTGACAGCTTAGTTGGGAAAGTGCATCTAAGCGGAAGAGGAGAACAAGTATGGATCAATTTTGGGCCAAAAACTGAAAAAAAAAAAAAAAAAAAAAAAAAGTGGTCAAAGTCAAATGGCTGATTTGACTGATCTGGATGATTTGGCTGAAATGACTTATGGGTGGCTGGAAGTGATGTCATTTACGTCACAGACATCATAAGTCATCCGTGATAAGTCACCTAACCAAATTTTATGTTTCAATTTATCTAACGCTGCAGATCGAGACACGCTAAATTTAGACGCGGCAGATTGAGACGCGATAAATCTGGACGCGGTAAATCCAGACGCGGTAAATCCAGGCGCGGTAAATCCGAACGCGGTAAATCCGGACGCGGTAAATCTAGACGCGGTAGATTCGGACGTGGTTCTCTATTTTTGCGCTAAATGACGCGCACCATAAAATGAATGTAATGAACGAAGAATGAACGCTACGTTTGTTCTACGTTCGTAACGTGTTAAACATGTTAAAATATGTAAAATTTATTGTAAAATAAGCTCGAATAGCCGCGACTATTACTCGAGTGCGACTCTTAATCGCGGAAACACCGTAAATATGGTGATGTGAATTGATCTGCCTGCAGTTGGCTGACAGTTAACTGATTACTTACTGCTACTTCCTTATTTGCTTACTTGTTTTTGCATTACAGTTAACTCTTTCTGTCAGTGTGACAGATTAAATCAGTAGGGAAGCTTAAATCATGGAAAATAACAAATAATATTATAGTTTAGTGGTTTCCTGACCTCCAAATACATAGACCTTAAAGTTGCACCTATATTATACATTGATTAAACATTGTAATTGAAAACAGCATTGGATTTGGATAAATCTGTATTTGACAGAGCTATTAGCATTTGGCTTTGTGTTTTGAAACAATACTAAAACAATTTATTTTGGATAAATCAATAGCTGAATAAAGATGATGCGTTGTATTTGCAAACAATTAAGAGGATGTATTGAAGAAATAAATTGTGAGGAAACAAATAGCATAAAGGGAAGGAAAGTAGCATCAAATTATTTCCTCCTGTTCACTGGTTGCTTAGCAATTTTATTGAGTTGAGTGATGAGGAGCGGGCAATCAATATCCAACTTGCTGATGTGTCTCTGCTCAGTCATTGTCACTGCTTAATTTTGTTGATTGTATTATTTTTCTTTTGGAGAAATTAAATTTTTTTTTTTTAAAAAGGATTCCAAAGGCTAGATTTTTATTTATTTATTTATTTTTATTTTATTTTATTTAGGAGTCAATAAAAAAATTATTTTTTTGGCAGTGGTTCACTAGCTTGATTGAAGTGGTTTAATATTTTTGTTTGTTTATGTTTTTATAGATTGAAGAGACTATTGAACGGGCAGATTTCCAACTGGTTGTCGAGTTGTGGTTCACGGATCAAAATTTTGGGTAACTAAACACCGTAAATGCTCTCGGAATGTGGGTGTTCTAACTGCAAAATGGAAATTTTATACGTACTGTAAACGTATATGTATCGTATGTATGAGGGGTCAAATCGTTTATTCGACGGTTCATTTATTCGCCAGTAAATCTAACCAAACCTCACCTAACCTATCTCGAGAAAGGGTTTTGCGGGTTGTCGAAGTTTGAAGAGAGTTAAGCCTAGTTTTCATATCTGCTAATTCTCCGCGACCAAGCGCGAAAACTATTTCCACTTTAGGGAAAATTCGTTCGACACTAGGGAATTGTGGCGGCGATTTTGCCAGTTTGCGAAAACTTAAACGATTAAGCAATTTTCATAATTCCATATCGTGTCGCTTTGACGGGAAATCCGCAGATGCGAAAACTAGGCCTAAGGATGTATTGGGTTAACCCAACCCGAACAGAAATACACAAATGTAAACAAAGTTGGGTGCTGTGAGGTTTACATAGCCGGAGTATAGAGGAACCGCGAAACAAGCGTTTCTGTCGCCAGACTCCCCACGTCATTTCGGCGGCAAAAAATATGCTCGAATGCTCTTTTGGTGAATTCCTGAGCCCCAACATGAGTCTGGAATTTGATTAAAATGAGCTGTTTTGCATCTAGTTTTGGAATTTCCTATTAAAAATCCTAAGTTTCTATAGTACAAGTTTTATAATTTATAATAATTTTTTTTTTTAATTTTAGGGCTGATCAACATAGTTCAATTCAATGTATGAGCGTGCGTACTTTGAATCTCCATTTCGTGTGCTCGAAAGGCTTGCATCACCATTTGCCGATACTTTTTGATTATTTTCATCTGTCAGCCATCACGATGACGATTCATGCCAGTTTAGTGGCGGTTCATCAACCTTATATAAAGTAAATTAACAAAAATGTTTTTTAATTTTATTTTTTTATAATAATAACTAGTGACGAGACATGCGATTCCTCGAATTCGAGGGGTTCGAGAATTTTTTAGGATTCGGATTTGGATTTGAGAAAATTTAGGATTTGTTCCATCCCTAATACTACACAGTTTGCGCCATGTACTTTTTCCTTAAAATTATAGTCAATTTTACGTTATAAATATTGTAACGTAAAAATATAAAAGTTGAGTTTGCGCTTGCGCTTTTGCGTTACGGTTATAAAAGTCGACTTACCTTACAAAGTCACGTGATTCCCGAAACTAGGAACCGTTTCTTATATTAAATATAGATACAATTTCTGTTTTAACTAATTCGAAACAATGCCGCAACTTTATTATTATGAATTGAAATGATTTCCAAAGGAAAACGATGAGATAAACGGTAACACGCGCTCCTCTCGCGAATGAAGGGGAGAATTCAAAATGGCGGCGAACGAGGTCATTGCAAATCGCAATTTTTGGTCAGTGACGTCACGGTGACGTAAATAGTGGAAAATTACAGGATTGGCTACGCTATTTTTTGATATAGCGTAAGCTCCGTTAGACTTATGAGTTTTTCACTATAGTTACAGGCATAATGGAGGTTTTTATAACGTAAAAGTACGTGGTGCAAACTGCGTAATAACTATGAATTAATTAACTTATAGGAATAAATGTAACACGCAATTAAATTTGTGGTTATGGGCTCTAAAACTTCCTGTTTTTGCTAACTGCTTTCAAGGTTTTTGTTTCGACATTGCGTAAACATTCAAACAACGACTGACATTGAAATGAGAATTAAAATTCGACCAAAATAATTACAGTTTATCACTAAATTTGAATTTTTTGAATGGAAATTAAGTTGATCTAGTTTCTGTTTGTAGAAAATTCTATCTATCGCGTGGGATATCGGTATCGGTCGTGTTTACGTTCCGCCCACGGACCACTCAATGTTTGGAGTTTATCCTATTGTGGGCCTAATATGTAGACCAATTTAGGTTATTCACAGGGAGGGAGATTCATATTTTAGATTTGATGTAATTGGTGGTTTCCCATTTGGGTTATTCAAAATAGGATATTCTTAGGATGTCTGTCATTAGGCTAAAAATGGACTTTTTATATGTAAAAATGATTTTTTTCGACATATAACTTGCAAATTTAAGTGCAAATGTCTAGTTTTTGGAGATAAATGACAAATTTATGTGCAAAAATGATATTTTTTGATAAAACTGCATTTTTTGGTGCTAAAATGATAACTTTTTGATATAAAACTGCACTTTTGTGCAAAAATGATGCAAAAACTGCATTTTTTGGTGCATATTCGATGTTATTTGACGTAAAATCTGCAAATTAAATGCAAAAGTTTATTTTTTGAAAACAAATGACACATGATAATTTTAGACATAAAACTGCATATTCCGCTGCAACAATTATACTTTTAGACACAAAACTGCATTTGCACATGCAAAAATAATACATTTTAGTTGAATCTTAAATTTAACATTTTTTGGGCGAACACAGTTAAAATTTAATCAGGACTTGTTAGGATTCCAGTTTAAATATGGCTGCTGAAATTGTAAGGCTTATTAATTGAATATTATAAACTATAGCAAGAAACTTAACAAAGTTATTTATTTTGGAAATCTATTCTAATTCTAAGTGTATTTATGTAATTCATCTTTTTTTGTTGCATGCTTCTCACTTTTAACAAGGAAGAGTATTCTGTATCTTGTGCAAAGTTGGTGAGTTGGTTATGTGTTGGCTGACTCCACCCATTTTTTTTTTTTTTTTAAATTTTAATTTAATTTTATTGTTTTCATTAGTTAAATTGTTAATGTCTTTCTCTTTATTGATTTTAATTTATTTATTCATGATCACTCACATTTTCCTGTCTTTTTATTTGAAAAAGATCCAAATTTCTTGCGACATTCGCTCATTTGTAATTCCTTTTATTATTTTTTTTTAAATATTTGTATTAATATTAAAATGTATAAATAAATTAATGGTTCAATTTTTTGTTTTGTTTTAATTTAGTACGTCAAAGCCAAGTAGGCCCGGAGGTTGGTTACTTAACAGTCCCCGAATCAATAACAAACTTCAAGCACCATCCATTGAAAATGTCCTATTTGGCGGAAGTGTAAGGGAAATAATTTTTTAGATTAATGAAATTAGATGAATAAAATAATGCGTTGAATTTTTAATAGAATTCGAGAAGTAGCGGCTTGTCGAATGTCCGTTTAAGTCACGCGCGGCAGGTGCACCGGGAAATCTGCAGCGTGTTGTTGGCAGCTTACGAAAACCTCCAAGCCCAATTACAGGAATGTATGAAGTTACTACCTCCTTGGCAACAACTTAAAATAGGTATAATGTACTTAAAAATTTGAAAAAATTGCGTTTCAGGGGTGTTTTTGTTATTTCAAACTGAAAAGATTATGATTTCTACCGAATATTCGGGGATTTTATTATACATTTGATTTTGCAATTTTCTGATTTTTCCATTAAAAATAAAATCAATAATTGATTTTGCAATTGCGAAGTGTTTGGCTGATGCGGAACCTAAATAAACAATAAGAACATTGTACTAGTCTTTGACCGATACACAAATTTTTCAATATAATTTATAAAAAAGTCGACAACATAGTGAAATCGTGAAATTGTTGAAAAGCGTTGCAAAAAAATCATGTGGTTTGTATCGGTATCGGCTATGTGAAAAAATATTGGAAGTACCGAAATATCGCCGCTAGCCGATGTCGGTACTGATTAATACACAGTTTGCGCCGTGCACTTTTCCCTTAAAATTATAGTCAATTTTACGTGGTAAATATTGTAACGTAAAAATATAAAAGTTCAGTTTGCGCTCGCGCTTTCACGTTACGGTTATAAAAGTCGACTTA
>JAQFXT010001661.1:0-16110 GCA_034683725.1 Strigamia crassipes
AAAATCAATTTTTGCAACAAAAAAATCAATTTTTGCAACAAAAAAATCAATTTTTGCAACAAAAAAATCAATTTTTGCAACAAAAAAATCAATTTTTGTCTTAAAATGCCAATTTTTTTTATAAAGTATCAATTATTTCACTTAAAATCAGCATTATAATACTTTAAAATGCATTATTTTATTTAATTAAACAAAAAAAAATAAAATAAAATAACGTTTTAAGCCGACACCAATCTATACTTTGTATTTTGCACGCGGGTCTCTATTAGTACGTGAAGGTATTTTCGGTTTCGTAATTAGAGCGCGGGTGATCAATGAGAGCAGTTACAATATAGTCATTACAATTGATGGTTTTAATATTTCAAAGTTGTCATCCAAAGGCTTACTGTGAAATATTTAACACTTATCCTGGTAGCATCTGTTATGCTCGCACCCCATTCGATTTGGATCGAATAGTGTACCACAATTGGAGTGTGAATTACTCGCAGCTCGCCCACTTATTCAAAAAAGAATTTGGATTCTGGCCAAGCAAATATAGTTTATTATTATTATTTTTCTAAAAATTGGAATTCACCATCCACGGGTCAGCTGCTGGTCACGGATGATGTGGCAAAGGAATAGCAGTAGGAGGGGAAGGTCGAATGCATTTTGCGGACAGAAGAGACCTGTCTCTTGTGGTGAGACGGTCGAGGATTGGTCTTTCGCGGGTGCATCCACAAAAGCGAAGAAACGACGTCGACAAGTTTTGGTTCAGATGGTCGACTTCCTGTCAAAGATGGTGGTCAGTGGTCAGTGGTCAATTCGGACCTTGGAAACACAAAAACATAGAATTTTTTTGCACAAATTGAAATATTTGCAATAATTGCATTTTTATTTTGTAAAAAAAAATAAAATAAGGTTTTTATATTGCGGTTAGGTTCCCAGGGACTGTAATGGAGGAAAGGAAATGGTTCGATCAGAGTCTTGTTTGTCCCTTGGTTGCTTTTTTCAAGTCTTCGAGCGAGTTTAGGTGATTGTGTTCTTAAGGAAATGCTAAGAACATAGGAAACCAATATGTCTTCATTGCTTTAGGATCGATTTCACCTTCTCACTGCTTTTTGGTCATTGATTATGTCTGCTGCTGTTCTTGTGTCTGATCAACATTCGCGCTGGAGTTGATGGCGACTGCTGCATCTGTTGTTTGCTGAATATTTATGTAGTCAGATGAGGTTGGTTTTTGTATAACTACTGTTTGTTTTTCCTACGCAATTTGCATTGGAATTAAAGTTTTATAAAGGAGAATAAAAATAAATACAAAGGAAATAAATTTTAAAAAATTTGGCAAGTTTTATTTTTTTTTAAATAAATATTTTAGATGATATTTAATTTAAAAAAGATCGGAATTAATTATTAATTCGATTAGTATTTAATTTTTTTCTAAAAAAAAAAAAAAAAAAATACTTTAAGGCGGCTTAATATCGAAAAACTCTTGAAGCTTTCAAGTTAATCACAATTTCTATTCATCTCGTCGCTCCAAAATTAACCAAACCCGTTTCCGTAGAGACTAGACATCATACGTTGCTTCTTGGAGGTTTCATCTTGTGGTGGGAAACACGGTTCGTGATGAAATCAAATTTAAAGTTGGTTCATTAAAGTTTAACATACACAGATATAAAGTGATACAAGCAGAGTTTCTGTAATCCGACACTTCGCAAGTCCATCTAGTAATTTGACACTCGGTACATGAAATTTTCCTGTTACGACTTGTCTACGTGCGCGACACCATTGGATTGAACGAATCACAGAGACACACACTACTGTATCTTACAGTTCTTGCTTTATATATTTTTATTGATAGTTTTGGACCGGTTTTTGTGGATTTTAGTTTGAGATTATCAAGTCATAAATAGTTATTACCGAGTTAAACAAGACGGTTTGCTCTGATGGGCTAATAAAAAATGTATCCGTTTGCGTTCACAAAATGGACGAATCTGTATTGTGCTTGCAACTCAAAGTTACTACATTAAACTTTGATCTTATTAAAACATGCAATGGCTTACTATGCACGCTTCCTGACCTCGCACTCAACTCCTTGGTGAGTTCTGACTATAGAAAGAATGGAAAATGGATCGATTTGGAACTGCACGAACTTCTACTCTTGCACACGCATAAAGCTTAGATGCTCCGCGCTGTCTGAGGCAGAAACATAAATTAAACTCATTGATAATTGAAAATGGACTACAAAGTTCCATTTTACACACCCAAATGCTCGTCTTCGTGTCAAAATTTTATCTCTCAAATGCGACATCCGATGACAAATTGCATTACATGTCAATGCGATCCATTATTTCTTCTTTTTCTATTCTTTTCAAGGTTTGAAAAGAAGAGAAAGTAATGTTCCTCGAGAGATGTCTTCTTTTACAATATATTGACATGGGAATTGAGGTTAGGTGAACGGAATTTATCTTCATTTTCTACTTTATAGTTTTTTTTTTTTTTGTTTAATTTTGCTTCGTGATTATTCAATTTGTTGCACAATGGAGATTAATTTTCGTCTCGTTAAGATAACAGAAATGATAACAACAACACGAATTTTTTTTTTTTTTTGGGGGGTTGAAATTTAATAATGCGTTTGTTGCTGTTGTTGTTTTAGGAGTAGCTACTCAGTCGGACTTAATTTGATAGTAGAAACAATAAATTTTAATAACATTAAATTTAAGGTGCAGTCAATTGTTACAAATGAAGGTTTCCGAGCGTGTAATGTTGATATTGAGTCACCTGAATATTAAAAATTCAAATTAAATCCAAGTTTGTAATGGGTCTTTGGAGGGGTTTTTTCTTAACAAGATGCGTTTATTAAAGAATGAAAGAAAGATCTTTTCATAAAAGTGCTTAACGATATAATTAAAATTTTTTTTTTTTTTTTTTTTTTTTTTTGGCTTGTGATTTTTTTTCTTTCTCTTTTCGACTGTTTTCTGAATAATAATAATTAGACTTAGAGCTTTAGGTTACAAACCCAAGTTTACGAGCAATTAATTTTACAGCTTGTTTCATTTCGTTTTATTTTTAATTTTTTTATTTTGCTGTAAAAATAAATGGAAAGCTATGCATAGCACTTACGATTAATATTTTTACTTTTTGGCGTTAGATGGCGGTATTAAAACGTCGTTTAGGCATCGTCCTGTTGCTAGGGTTTAGTTATGGCGGATTGAGCTCGTTTTCGCGGATGTAATTACTTGGTCGACTTTTATTCCCCGTTTTATACAACGGTGTAGTACCGAACTTTAGTTTAATGTCTATAAAATGTAATATTTTATTTCTCATCTTTAGATATGTGCAAGTGGTTGGTGATACTGACATGACAATTGATCGTAAATATAAATCAGAAGATTTGTGTTAAAAAAATATAAAAAGAAAAACGAGTATAATGGCGTAGCTAACTCGGGAGAGAGAATTTATGTGTGCGAGAATTTATGTAGCGAACATATGAGAGACGCCATTTGCAGTAAAGTAAGGAATTTGATTGATTGCATAGTCTTATTCGAATTATATTGCGGGTCTTGTTGTCAGGTGGCGGGTAACACGTTGCAGTTTGTCATTTCTCAATTGTGAAATGATGAAACGCTACGATAAACTAAACATTTTTTTTTTTTTTTTTTGCTAAAGTATAGTTCGAGTTGGAACAGAAATGTAATCAATGTGTGTTTTCAAGCTAACGATCTACGGATCTAGTGATATATATGTTATAAAGTTTTGGAAAAAGTAGTGGGAGATAAGGAAGTTTTCGAGTTCAGGAATTTATCCTGAGGTTTTCGTTTTCTGCTCTAATCTTTAAAACAAATGGCGAATTCCCATTGGGTTGAAATAATAAATCTAGTGTCAAACAAACTAAAATACTTGATATTTAATTCAGCAGTGTAGCAGATTTGCAAATGGGTTTGTAAATTTAAGATGATATTAAAGTTTTCATAAAAATCCGGAAGGGCTGCTTCAGATAATGACAAAAATGAACAGATAGAGCTCGAGTAGCTGAGTCTAATGATACCAGTCTCAACTGGAAATGACCAGAAGTCCCTGGTTAGGTTAGGTTAGGTTAGGTTAGGTTAGGCCGCTAAACAGGCGCTAATCTAAGAAAATTGTTTTGAAAGTTTTGATTATAGCTGATAACATTGGACTAGTGGTTCTTAACTTTTTCGGAGTCTGGCATCCCTTAAATTTTTTCTTGCACTCTCTCATGAATAATTTTTTCAGTTTTTGTGTACAGTGAACTCTGATCTGGAGGGTTGCCCAGACATCAGAGAGACTATCTTTAGACCAGGCACTTAGTCTGTTGAGTGTTGTCATCTAGACTGCATGGGCATGGATTTTATATATATATATATATATATATATATATATATGTGTTACTCTGAAACTGGGTATTCGTCAGGGAATAAAGATGATAAAGATTTTTCAATAATTTTGTGTTTAATATATTGTTGATTGTTATAAAAAAACAAAAACACATACTCGATCAAAACTTGACTTTCCTGGTTGAAAAGAAACTTAACTCTGTAAAAAGTCACATTTGTGTGACGGTTTAGTGACAGTTTGGTCACGATTTGGTTCTTTAGAATGTCTTGCCTAGAGGAGTTCAATGACTATGACAAACTTCCATTGGTTGGGCATATCGCAAGCTTAAGGATACATATAACTTGATCATGTGATCATTCTCAATCAACAAGGAAGTGTTAAATTTAAAAATGGCAGTTTAATACTCACTAAAATATTCCTAAAATAAATTGTTAACCACATACAAATAAATATAAAAATATAGGTATGTAACACATGTACCGTATTCTTTTGAATTAGAGCCGCAGCTCTTATTCAAAACGACCACTATCACTCGAACGTAGAACGAATGCAACAAATGTAGCATTTGTTCTACGTTCACAGGACAATTAAATATGATAAAAGAACTGCATTTTCACAACAAAAAAAAACCAAAATAAATGTTATAATACCATCGAATTGCAGTCAACTTCAAATAATAACCGCGGCTACTATTAGAGGGCGGCTCTTAATCAAGGAATACGGTAATCTACAAATTTGTACATTAAGTATTACTTGTTTAGCACTGGTTAAGAACTACTTTGCTAGATTATGGTATATATGCTTTAGTGAACTGCATCTGAAGTCCAAAGATGTTGATGTGGCTAGAAGAAGAAAGGGTAAGCCTAACATTCTGGATAATTTTGTAAGTCCCAAACAGGAAATAAAGAGGCTGTTGTTACATTCAGATTTTGAGTCAGACTGTTTTAATTGAGATCAAAATCGCGAGGCGTTGCCAAGGAAATCCTTGGCAACGTACAATTGTGATTATTGAGTGCAATAGTACCGAAGTAACAATTTAGATATAATAGGTAAAGAATTATAATTGAGTTGACAGGCGATTGTTAAAGACTAACAATTTAGCTGTACGTGCAATTGGTTTGTACTAACTATGGCGGCCGATACACTACAATGCTTTGACTTGCTTGCAAAGGTGGTTTATGCAATGGATCGGCAGCCATTTTAAGACATAAAGGGCGGGAATATTACACTCGACAATTATTTCTTCTTCACTGCACTTTAAGAGCAAAATTATTTGTCACCAGTTTCTGATTTTTTTCTTCCCATACACTGTAATCCTGTTGAGTTGCTGCTACTTGAGTTTTGTGGTCATTTCGTTCTGTAAATAGGCTTCTCTTTTTTTATTATCTTAGACACAACGTTACAAGGAATTGGACAATAAATGAGGGACTTTTGGCCACTATTTGAGTTTTTTTCGGTTTGTTTAGGAGTTCAAAGGTGAAGAAAAGTTTTTTGGTAGAAAGTGCAAGTAATTGAAAGTAACTTTTATTGTGACACAGTGTGAGGTTTATTTAGCTTTTTTTTCTCTTCTTTTATCATCAAGTAAACTTAATACCACACAGTGAACATTTTTCTAATACCGTTTTTAATTTTTGTCTGAATGTTTCTATTTGAAAGCAAAGAAAAGAAAAGTAATATGTTATGACATCAACATCTGCTACTTGTTTTCTGGTTGTTGACATTTTTCTTGTTTCAAATGGCAGGTTGGACGATGAGAAAAATGGGTTTTAAATTTACTTTAATTTCTTAATCTGTCAAAATGACAAATAGCCGTGAATTAATCTTTTTTATTTGTGCTACTAATATTTTTTTTTTATAGGTGAGTTATCTACTTAATGGTAGAAGTACACATTGGCCATGGGCAAGTAAATACATCTTGTGTTTTCCCTCTTATTTCTGCTACTTGACTGTAATTTGTAGCGAACCTTAATTCCCTTTTTCCCAGCAGACTTTCATTATTTCTCTTGTCTGAAGTGCATTTATTGGTAATCAATTCAATCCCTTCACATCAGCAATTTATAATTACAGATAGTGGGAGTTTGTTGTCGATTTTCATTCAACATCAATCACTTGGTTTTAGTATTACTCAAGTTGCTGAATAGCTGATCCTCGAATGTTTAGATAAAATGTGGCGTAATTCTTAAAGTAATACATCAAACTCAAAATGGGGAAAATTAATGCTAATTTTGCAACAAACAAAAGAAAGCTTATTGTTTATTTAGCAAATGCTTCAGTTGTTTGTGGTTGACGCAATTAAATGTGAAATGATAATTCAGCAGCGGATTGCCCAAAGATTTTATTCAGGGACTCATTCCCTCCATTATTTTGTCAATAATTAATTTTTTCTACACAAAGTATTTTTTTTTTCTTCAAATATTCAATTCGTGCCACAAAATTAAACTTTTATGTCTAAAATTTTCCTTTATTTATTTTGGACTCCATAGAAACCACAATGCACTCGGGCCCTGGAGTGGGCAGAAAAATAAAACTCAAAATAAAAAAATAAAAACCGAAAACGAGTCTTTTCGAATACAATTATTTTGTTTATTTTATCTTCTTCATTATTATTATTATTATTATTATTATTACTGTATTTCATCGATTAACAGCCGCCCTCGAATAAATAAATAAATAAACGAAAATGAACTTGAAAGAAACATTCCATGTTCATTTCACAGCTGTAACGTTTGTTCTAAGTATGTTTTGAATCTCAAAACGAGCGTAGAATGAATGAAAAAACTGAAAAACAGCCACTGCTTCGTATAGTAGCCCGGGCCAAGAGAGGCGATTTGTAATAAAAGCCGCGGCTTTTAATCGAAGAAATACGGTATTTAGATTTTTAGGGCCTAAATTATTTGTGCTTGGGTCGTTTATAAATTGTTAGTGAAAGTGTTACAGAGTAGGGGCCTCACAATTCTAATAGCACCCGGGCCCAGTATTGGAGTAGGCCGGCCCTGGTTATACGGTAATATGATGCTATGTGATATACATCGGAAGCCAACCACAGAAATATAAACTATTCATATGTATTAAGTTGACACTGATACCTTGTTGGCAACAGGG
The DNA here is from genome assembly GCA_034683725.1 of Strigamia crassipes. Classification (NCBI taxonomy): domain Eukaryota; kingdom Metazoa; phylum Arthropoda; class Chilopoda; order Geophilomorpha; family Linotaeniidae; genus Strigamia; species Strigamia crassipes. The sequence goes on from JAQFXT010001661.1 coordinate 7,435, forward strand.
TAGCGAAACTAAGCTAAATGAAATCGTTAATTCTTGTTTGAGTTGAGCTGGTTTAGCGGGAACATTTTTTTGCCACTAATTCTGAGGAGCAGCACATTAGCGTTTCGTTGTTTGGTGCTGTAAATGAAGGCAATATTATGAGGAACAAAAGAAGGAAAATTTTTATTTGAGAATATCTCATTTACAAGTAAAAATACGTGTTATTACATGTAATTTACGAGCGGAACTTGTATTATTGTGAAGGAAAATGGCGCATTAAAGCAGTACAAAATGAGTCTCGTGTTGAATGTGCCCCAAATACACACTAGGCTGAATGAATTCAGTTTTACAGCAAACCTAAGGTTGGGAGTTCAGAGGGGTCATGGGTCACTTTGCACACTGTCCAAGGAACAGCATTTGGAAAATTATTATTTCTGTTGTTGTGAGAGGGAAGTGAAAGGACATGTTTTGAATGATTTGTTGTGACATTAAAATACAAACGCGGTGTAATCTTTTGTTTTTATAAGCTGACCATTTATTACACAGTATTACATATCATTTTGAAAAAAGAAATAAAGAAGGGAGTTATAATTTGGTCGTAAATTTAATGGAAGTTTTCTAGAATGAGAGAATTTTGTTTTAAAGCTGAAATGATAGTGATAGCGGGAAGACGAGAATCACCGAGAAAAATGAATTAACTTTTTAATCAAAAGTGGAGAACGAGATGTCATCGTAATCACGAAATATAATTTTTATTTCGACTAGTGGAATTAAGAATTAGCAAGAAAGCGGTGACAAAATGTCTTTGTTCACTTTTAAAGGTAAGACAGCTGCAAACTGCATTGTGGAATACAAATGCTGCTACTGCGGTGCAATGCAGCTGATCAAAAAAGTGTAAAAGAAAGGTAAAGACAAAGACCTGCATCAGCTTAATTTGCAGTCAGATGTAAACTTGACTGTATAAACATTTGTGTCAACATCTGCTTGTGGGTTACCAACGGCAAGTTTGACAATCGGAAATTCAAGCGCGAAAGACTCGGAAGCTTCTGGTCGGGTGATTCAGAATTAATCTCGTGCATATCAGCAAGAAATCTCGCGAGATTAAAGCAGAGCCGGATTAAACCCTGCGGAGGTCTTTAGGCAGTCGAAATCTTGGGGGCCCATCTCGCAAATTACCTCTTAACTCGCCACATGCTAACTCACAAAAACACTGGCGGTTTTACACCACTCGAGGCCCGAGGTGCAGTGTGACTTTGGGGCCCCAGACGTGGATTAATCGTCTGGGAGGGGGGGGGGGGCCTCTTACTATCATTTTTGAGCCCTAAGTTGAATATAATTTTTTGGAAATTTTTTTTTTGGATTTAAGGGGCCCCTGCGACTGCGAGAATTTATAAATTCGCTCTTGCGGGGGTCTAAATGCAACAATTTTGTTTTTATAGAGGATTTTGAGGCCCCTAAAAACTGGAGGCCTAACTCCGCTTTGTTTCTGGTGTTTTGTCGTGCGCGCGGGCCCCCAAAAGGCGTGGGGCCCCTAGGCCGGTGCTTATTGAGCTTATTTAGTATTTCGGCAATGGATCACAGCCAAATTTGCGATTTAGAATTCAATAATTAAGAGATTGGAAATATTTGTGTGAGAGATTGATTGGCAACCAAGGTGACTGCAATGCATAACGGGTGGAACAGACTGCTGTCAAGGAGCCAGAATGAGAACGAATGGAAATTGTTTGCAGATCTAGCCAACATTGCAATATAGGATTATTAATACATTCTCCGCACAGTTGGTTGCATTATTGGGAATGGCAGCAGGTTGGATGTGCTGTGGGATATTTATGAATGCTATATAATTTTTGAAATTTATGCCGCACTCGTAAACAGTTTATACGTCGTAAATACTTTAGAATGATGCAGTGCATCTAGTATTGAGTTTGGGGAAGGACTTAGCACTGTTTACTTTATGGTGAGTTGACATCATTCATCGAAAACGGTCAAATAAAGTGGGGAGGCCCAAATGTGTGTAGAAATTTCTATAAGTTTTTTTTTTTTTTAGGCGAAATTTGATAAAGTTCTTGTCATTTTTCAATGCTGAGAGAAAACTGTCCTTAAATTGTGTCAAAAAATTGTGAAAAGTGGAGGGAGGCTGTCATACGAATCATTAATAAATCATGCAGTGAAGATAAATGGGATGGGTTTTAATTACTTTTTTTTTTTTTTTTTTTTTTTTTTTTTTTTTTTTTTTTTTTTTTTTTGGAAACTTAATTTTATGAAATTTAATAAATCAGATTGCAAGATGAAGAAAGTTTTCTTCCAAACTTTTTATGTTTAATTCTTATTTATTTGCTTTTTATTTTTATTTATTTTTATTTTTCTTTCAGCTTTAAAATTTGAATAGGTTTAAAAGTTTGAAGTTGCCTTTGGGACTTAGTTTTGAAATGTTCTCGGAAGTAATATCAAAACATTGGATTTGGGAAGATGTTGGGTGTTTGGGGTTAATTGAATTGCCTTGAAATGGGTGCAATTTATTTGTCCCATACATTTATAATGCCTTGTCCAATTTTTGTCTTGCTGCAAACATACAATTTGTTTAGGTTTGTAAACAATTTTTTTTCTCCAACATACCAGTGTTTAGTTTTGATTAAATTTACCTACATTTAGAGAGAAGTTAGTTAAAGTGAAGCAGGCATGTGGTAAAAATTGATTTTAGTTGGAGAATTGCATTGCAGCAAGTTCTTTTGGTGCTCTTTGCAGTTGGTGTACCATTCTCAGCTCCCTGGGTAGTCATGCAAGCCATTATCATTTGTTCCTATATGAGACATCAGCAGAGTGCTTGAATATTCTCGTGCATTAGCAGGTATTGGGGCCCTAGGTTTTTGGACCACTAGTGGAGAATGGGAGCAAAAGGAAAAGCACATCTACATTTGCTTTAAAGTTGCAGTTGGTGCGTTCTAAAACCTTCGCTTCTATTGTTTCTTCCGTGTTGTGTCGTTTTCTCTCTTCTGGTCGTGTTCTGCAGTTAGTTTTAACTGAAACTGAAACGGCACATGGTCAAATTGATTCCACAAAGATTTGATCTTAAATCCCAGAAGTAAGTGGACAACTGCTGAGTTCTGGGAAAATTTTATTTGATCTTTGATGGTAACCCTTTCCGGGCAAACATTTGAGCGACTAACATGCACATCTCAAACTCTTTCGAGGTTTGCAATGACCGGCTTGACCGTTAATTTGGTATCTGGAGGCGAGCAAATTCAGTTTTCCGTTAAAACTACACTTTTTAAATCGAGTTTAAGATCTGGATTTTAAAATAAATCAATTTAGAAAACGAATGAACCCCATTTACCTTTTAGACTCGAGGTCAACCCAAGTTTCGATGTTGCTTATAATGTGGTTTAGCGCTGAACGCAGCAGTGACCTCGGGCGCGCGCGAGGCAATTTCTTCATACGCGCACAGTTAAAGCGCACGGCCGGATACAGATTTTTCAAAACGGAAAGATAGAAATCGAATTGCAGCTTGCGGAAACTAGCCGTGTAATTTACTTGTAATTGTAAAAGGCTCGCGTTGTATCTTTATCGCATTTCCTGTCCAGTTGAACTATAGTTTATGTTGCGACTTTGCTTTTACTAAAAACTATTTGGGACTTGGCAGAATAGTCGAGTTGTTTTCTTCTATCCACTTGAAGTTTCCTATATTGGAACACCTGGTGTAATCTTGTTGAGTAGCCACCACTTGAGTGTTGCTGGCCATTTGGCTTAGAGGATTGCTTTTTCTCGAACTAAGATGACCACAATTCTGTTGAAACACCCTAGTTTGTCTGTCAAACATTCAAGTCTTGCAAGAAATTTTCTTTGGTAATCTACATGGGATTGTTGAACTTATTTTTAATCTTTTGTAGCGGTTTGTTTTGCTTGATTGATGTCTGCGTGTGATTACAGTTGGTTGTTTACCATTGCCAAATCTTTCTTTTATTTATATTATGATATATATTTTTGGTTTTGTGTATAATCTTGCGAGTTGAAGTTTCAATATAAATAAAATTTGTGCTTCGTGGCATTGACAAATTATTTTGCTGCATGGATTTAGGAAATATAAATTGTCTTTACGTTTATAAATTAGTGGCATTGCTAAGTCGCAGCATTACCACAACTCGTACAATTTATGTTTTATAGACAAATTTTGCAACATAAGATTAATTTTTACTAATGATAGAATAATCACAAATAATTGACCAACAGTTTTCACCATTTTAGGAACTTGGTAATCAACCATCTTTTTTTTTTTTGCTTTAATTAAGCATAAGTATAAGTAGTGTGACTCTTAGCATGGCCATGGCCCCGTAAGTAAGCAGAGTGCTTGTGGCTCATTCATAAAATTGTGTTTAACTTGCATTGTTGATTAAATGTCGTCCGCATGCTCATTGCGACTGAAAACAGATCGCCATTTTTCAAGTTAGATTGAGACAAGCAGTTTAAATGTGTTGTTTAAAATGATATTTAGTTTAAACTACTTCATGAGTGCACCTACTCTCTCGATCAGCCATTGGACGAGAAATAATTTGGATTCCCAGCAGGGGTCACCCATCCAAGTACTGACCAAACCCAACGGTCATCAGTGGTGAGTCTTTAAATCGGGAAACACTGTCTTAAAGCTTTTAAGTAAAATTATCACTTGTGGGTATGATGTTCGGTAAGACAATATCCCGGGTTTGGTCGTTGGAGGCTGGAGCTGATTGGGCCATTGTTGTCCTAACTTCAATGTTCCAATTGGTCTTGCGATATTGTATTGACATAATGTCCATCCATCCATGTATGGATAAAAGATGTGGCAGGGTTCGTGCGAACTTGATTTTTGCTTTCCAATAACAGATGTGAGGTGATAGAAGCTTTTGTGTCAAGTTTGCTCAGTTAATTGGTTTTGTCGCAAGTCTTGTGGGAGGTGTAGTTGAGATGAAAGGCTGACCCTGGAATTTGTGTTATTGAACGGCACAGCTAAATAAAGCGGTCGTTACCGTTGGTAATAGAGTATTGCTTCCAGAAGAGTGCAGTTATAACTTAATGGCTTCAACTGCTTTATGAGAGGGGAAATTGTAAATGAAAGTGAATTAATGGTCACTTTAAGGTTATGATTTTGTGCTGTTTAATTTGTTCCGGTATGGATAATTGGTGTTGTGTTGGAGAGAGGAAAGGTTTACGGCTTTTGTTGAGTCAATAATTATGATTCTGCTTGTTCCTCAAGTTTATAATGTGGAAATTGATAAGAGGAAGTTTCCAACAAAAAAAATCGAGGCATTGTGAAATTGAATTTGGGATAAATCAGTATAATGGGGTTTGGAGGGCTGAAATGTGGAAGGAAAGGAATTCAAGTTTGTGTCAAACTAGTTCCTTGGTGCAGTGAAAATGGCTATTTGTAGAATTCACTATCTTTTTACACTTCTTTTACGGCCAGTTCTTGAACCAATAACTGGATGTAATAAGAAGGAAGGATTTTATTTTGGATGGTTTTTGTGACAAATGATGTGTGAGAAGTTTTTGACTTGGCAACTAAATTGAACATTTGTTCACAATGGATTCAAATGAGGTGATTAGGTCTTTGTTAATCAGTCGAAAGCTTCGGCGATAAAATTCGGAGGAATTCTTTTGTTTTTCGCTTTTTTGATTAATGGTTCAAGTGAAAGTTGGAGCAAAAGAAAACAGGTGATCTTGTATGTTATTTTAAAAATTTCACAGTTAAACCAATGAATTTGCCTGTGTCTGTTATGTGACTTTAGGCGAGTTCAAATTCAAGGCCTGGCGGCATTTTTCTATAAATGATGCCCTGCAGGAAATCCAATGCTCTCAGGAATATTCCATTCAAACGTGCGATTGGGGAGTTGGTGACTTCTTGGAAAGAAGAAATTTCTCTTCTAGGAGTGGCGATTAAGTATATCTTTGTTAACCAGAACTTTAGATAACCCCTTTTATGCGATCTGTGGGACCGACTTTCTCGAAGACCCAGCCGAGCATTCGCATCAACAACTGGGAAAACCACAGAAAACCCAGGTGGGTGGCAGATTTTCTTGCCGTTGGAACAGTACTGAAATCAGACAAGGATGGTGTGAGCAGCGGCGCCATCCTGACTCGGTCAGTGTGGCGCTGGTCCCTGGGTGGTCACGGGGGCCATCTGGTCACTTGAGTTGACTTGACTTGTAGGGGTTTTTGTATTGAAATAAGGAGTCTGGTTTGAACTTGTATTCCTAGTCTCACAGATGGAAAAGCAACTGGGATTTCCAGCAGGTCACCCATCCAAGTACTGACCAGACCCAATGCTGCTTAACTGCTGCGTTCTAATGGGAACAGGTGATCAGCATGGCGAGTCGTTCCCATCGGGCCTAATCGTCGACGAGGCAACGGTCAACGATTTGTCTGCCGCCCGTCATAACGTAGGAAAGCATTTCTATCGTCGGTCCGACTTTGAAACAAGACACCGTGAGATTTTTATCTGAAACTTTGCCCGTTAGCACAAATTACATTTCTCATTTGACCACAAATCTGTTTGCTGAAGCGGCCTTACAAAATACTTCCAATTATTCTCGCAAGGCGCCACTAATGGCGACACAACCGAGAATGCTCGGTTCGAAAAACTACAGGGCAACAACTTTGTAAGCTGCCTGAGATTTGGAGATGGTATTTGGTCACGTGGAATTGGGAGAATGCCACGAGTTAAACCACTCTTGTTGTTGCGAATGTCAAGGGGTAGAAAATTGGAAGCCCAGTGCAATACTCTTGCATGTTAACAACCAGATTTTCAAGTTTCGGTGGACTGGTGACACGTTGCCAGTCAATTGTGAATGAATTTCTAGTTGGATGTAATTCATGCTCTAACACGAATAGGAATTACTTTGGTCGGAATGAACTGGGATTAATAATGGGTATAAAAGTGGCTCATTAAAATTTACCATTTAAACATTTACAGCTTAAATTGGCTCCACTAAAACTGCGTTTAATTATTACTAGCTAGCCTGCTAATCTTATCGAAAGATCAATGTTTTAGAAGAAAATATTTATAATGGGTAAAATAAGAAAATGATTTATGCAAATAAAAAATTAAAATGGCACGTAATTATCAATTAATTTATGTGTTACGTGTACGTACGTGCGATCACGTACTGCAATATCTGTCAAATCTTTTTCAAACCATTTCCAACATTTACACAGCATCCAATATTGGATTTTTCCAGAGGGTTGACCAATGCCAGAAATCCCCTCACACGGCCGCACAAGTTTGGATTTGGTGGGAAACGACAATCGAATCGAATTTGACTTCCATCCTGCAGTTTTAGCATTTTCTATTGGTTTTATTTATTTAGTTTGCGACAGAAAAACTCGGTTTTGCGATATAGATTTTTTTGTTTCTCCCAAGGAGCCGTTATTAGAGGATGTTATGATTAATTACCGAGACGGAACAAGGTTAAAGTGATTGCACAGTGCGCTATAAATCTAACTCTTTCGTACGAATTAAAGGTTGCAATTTTTTCCTTAAGTGTAGGGTTGAATGGTTCGAAATAAATTCTTTTTCTTGGCGGTGGAAGTTTGGAAATTATTGAAAAACTCATAGATGGGAGGAGTTTTTTTTTTTTTTTTTTTTTTTTTTTTTTTTTGTTTTGGGAAGCGATGAAGTTTGGAAGCAAGTTACGAAGTGCCAAGTGGGAACTTTTCCAATAACTTGTCTCGTAAAATATTTTTCTTTTATCAACCGTTGGAACTGTTATGCGGAAATGAAGATTAAATCCATTTGTCAGGTGAGATTTGCAAAATTAAATTTTTGAATTTTCTTATCAGATTTTTATTCATTCTGCTGAAGATAAGCTTATTCGGCTTGTTTGATGATGACTGTATTCAAAACTTTTCAATTTCGTGATAGAAATTTAAATTTAAATTTTCAATATATTTCTTTTAAATAACAAACACGGAATTAATATCGATTTTTTTTTTTTTTTGAGTGTTTTGATCCACTCAAGAATTCATGTTTGTTTCATTTTACAGTTTGCAATATTGAATGTCTTGGTTGATGGCGGGTATTGTGTTTCTCATCTGCTTTGATCTTTACTAAAATTTTGTCCACAGAGAATTTTAGCTGCCAATTTGTTTGGTTTGGAAATTTTTGTTATTTATTGTTTATTTTTTTTTTTTATTTTTTTTTGTAAATTTTTTTTTTATATTTAATTTAAATTTAAGAATGAAGAATGTTATCGTCATCAAACATACATTCCGTTTGTGCGGGATATTAAAATGGAATCATAATTAAAAAGTGGAAGGCCACGCTCCAGTTGACTGTGATCAAATTAATTTCTTAATGCGACACTTAATTAATAGCTGAACCAGAACAAATTTGGGTGTTGCAAGTACCATTATAGTTTTCTCACACTCCGGATTATTTTTTTTATTATTATTATTATTGATTTTTGAATCAATTTTTATAACATTATGCACCATCAGGGTGCAGGAAGTTTACTCGTCTAATAACTACAATTTTAGAATATTAACACCGATTTCTAGGGAAGTATTTAACCGAGTTTAGATCGATTTTTAGTTTTTTTAGTTTTTTTTTATTTATTTTTAGTTTTTGGAGATGTGCGCCTCTGTTTTAATATTGAAAGGTCATTAGAGCTGGTTCCTGTGTGGTCATCATTTTGGGGAGGTTAAAAAGCTCGTAGTTGGATTTCGGTG
>JAQFXT010001662.1:0-16107 GCA_034683725.1 Strigamia crassipes
TTCTGAGTTGTAGAAAACTGGAACAAGTGTGAACGCATGAGTTTCTAAAAGTTGGGTACTTATGTACATAAGTTGTTTAAGTGCGAACCTTCCCGACCTTCGACACTCTAGTTTATTATTTTGCTAAACCGATTAAGTAGTAAAATAGTAAACAATTGGACATGGCGTAATTAAACAACATTTATTTGTGATTGTATAATTAGGGTTACATTTCTATCGTTTGAAAACAACATCTAGGGCGCGCTTTAATTTCTGGGAAACCTCTATACCGAGAACATTTTATTGTTGTTTGTGTAATCCCCGCCAACTTCGAACGTGTAAAGGCGCCATTAAAACACATGGATTTCGAGATCAACGACGAGTCACTGATTCTTCCAGTGATACAATAAAGATGAGACTTTTGGATGTGATTTTGAAGGTAACATTACAAACACGAGAGCCCTCTAGTGTTAATATTTGTCTTTAGGATGGAAAACCTATTTCATGGAATTTGATCAGAATCCTAAGACGAAACGTAATGTTCTTTTTTTTTTTCTTCGGTCGAGGATGTGAGGATAAATTTGTAGCCGGATGACTTCTTTTTCTCATTTCACACCTTCATTGGTTTCGAATGAGATTGTGATTGGGAGCCGTCGCTGGAAGAAAGGAACTTATTAGGGATTCGTTGAATGCATGCAAATTCACTTTTTCCACGTCGTCAACACATCGTTTTTCTTCACTTGGTTTGGGATGTTTATCTGCGCGCACACAAGTAATCCTTCACAGCTCAGCTCAGATGCAACCAAAGATGGCACTTGATGTCTATTAATCACTTGGTGATGGACAAAAACAAGTCTTGGGTTGGTGTGCGGCCGGAAGTGGTAATTGGTATTGTATATGAAAAAAAAAACACGAGGGACTAAAATTAAACTTGTAATGAATTACCCGGTTTGGGTTGATGGGTTTTGATGAGTGATTGACGGGGTTGGATTGCAGCGAGTCGTGCAGTTCAAATTGGCTGTGTCGTTACTGTTAGGATGGACTGTGTATTTTGGTCTGGTTCGTGTTTGCTATTTTGGGATTAAAATGCTCATGGTAATGCGTTGAGGGGTAAAATTGGTAAAATTGGCTTTGCTAGTTGTGTACTACGACAATCTGAATCGTTTTCATAATTTTTGGATTCAGAAATTTCGCGAAATTTCAAAAATCATGCGAAATCACAAAAATCACGCGACTCAAAAATCACGCGAAATTTCAAAAATCACGCGAGATCTCGAAAATCACGCGAAATCTCAAAAATTACGCGAGATCTTATTAAATCTCGCGAGATCTTATTAAATCTCGCGAGATCTTGTAAAACCACACAAAATTTCCCGAAATTTTGCGGGATCTCGTAAAATCTCGCGATATTACAGCAAAATCCTGAGATTTTGGATTTTATAATTATAAACTTTCGGGAGGGATTCAGAGAGATTCAGGTGATTGTCGTGTTGCGACAAATGTTAACTTTTAATTCAAGTTCAAACGTTAATTTCGATGTTGAAACTGAACGGCGTTTACAGCAAATGATAAACGTGTATGTTTCACTGCACGACACGCTCATGAGATGGGCTGCACTGCATGACACGTTTCTGAAATTAAATTTTCTGATCGAAAACTCATAAAAAAGTTGTTAGAAAACAGTTTTTATGTATAAAAAAATTGAATTTTTTGAAGTTTTAAGCCTAAAATTTATAGAAATAAACGTAAATCTTCTAGTTTGCGTCCGTGAACTTGAACTGAGTTTACTTCTGGTACTAGACACAATTTCTCCGTTCGTAGCTTTCGGTTCGACAAAGAATTCAATATAATGTCAGCCGTCAACATTCTGCGAGCGAGTAAACTGCCTTCTTTTAGTGTCACCTTAATTTGCTCTGTAAAACTCCTACAGATTAGTCGAACGCATCGACGTGCAAAGGTTGACTCGATGGAAAAACTACTAAAAGAATCAATCGATCGACTGACAAACCTTGACAAACGACCTTTACATTAACCCCAATGTTTGCATCTTCGAAAGCCCCCTCTTCGGTTAACGCATCGACCGATCGCAATTTAAGACAAGAAAATTAATAAATTAATAAAACAAAATTATTGATCGATTTTCGGCGCCGGTTTTGCACTTGTTTATCGAGTGAAATCACTTTGCGTACGTGATGTCGAGGTGTATGAACAAATTTGGTTGATTCGCTCGTAAAAAGTAAAAAAACACATAAAAATGGAAAAATCGTTTTGCTCATTAAATTACGCGTCAAATATGAAAGAATGGAGGGAATAAATCACCTAGTTTGATTTTTCATCGAAACAATACGTGATCATTGATCAGTTGCCGCAATTCCAAGAAATTCTTAGAAATTTCCAAAACTCAACCAGGAGAAATTGCTAGTTCCGGAAGTGACTTCCAGGAACCAACGGGACGATTTTTGACCCCCTCAACATACTTAGGGGCTCTTTAAGTATGTTGAAGGGCCCCCAAGCTTCAAGGCCCCGTTAAGTTTAGATTCACACCACTGTGAGGATGGGCTGGGTCTCTGACCCATTCGAATGATGGCAACTGACCACGTGGTCAGCATCGTGGACTCAGATGCATCGTTCTTATACGGCGCTAACAATGGGACAATGACCTCTAGACACTGCATATAAGGCCATAAACCATTAATACACTTTCTTGTGTCATTTTCTACGTGTTGTGCGTTCGGCACTATCGGGGCGACCCTAAGTCTTGATGGCGTCCGTCCACTCACAAAAAAACTATTAAAATCAATCAAAAACGCTATAAATCTTGTTGATGATGATTTTCAAACAAACAAAAAAAATTATTTTTTTTTGTTTTTTTTAAAAAAAAAAAAAAAAAAAAATGTTTGAAGTTTGTGTACGTTCACATGTGCCCATTCTCGAGCTCATTTATAACGTGGTTTCATCCCAGCTAAGTGGCCATCTTCGGAAATGGCCAAAAGCCATATTTTTTTTATTTTTTTATCCCCATTCGTTTTTTGGCATGGTCACGGGACGCTTGAAGAGGTTTATTTATCACATTCATTACGCTGGTGATGTACAAGATTGAAGTGCACGGGAATTAAATGGAGTAAGAAGAAGGAAAAAAAGTGTTTGGAGATGACGGGATACTGACCAGCCAGCAGGAGCCTCGAGTGAGTATGAGTCTATTCCCTGATGGCGCCTAATTGCAGTGAATGCTCCGCACTGGGCTCAGGCCACCTGCCATCCAAGATGACGGCTCTGCGGCAATTTATTCCGCTAGTTGGAGTGGGCGACGACGGATGGAGCCAAGAAGGGGTCAGTGACCGCAACACTGGCATCTTATTGCAGTCCGACTGAGCCTCATGTAAGATGCAGCGTTTTCTGTTCTTTTAGCTAGCGTCAGCAGTTGGATGGGTACCACGAAGATTAATTCTTGTCCGTGTCAACTTTTGATGTTTTTTTTTTCTTCTTATTTTTTTGGCTTGAAGTTTATTGAATTTAATAAAGTAGAAAAATAACAAATAACAAATAATATTTTTTTTTTGTGGATACTTTGCACTGATTTGATCTCGGAAAAGTGAGTCTCAGTTACACAATTCACCGTGGAAATTGTGCATCGACAATTCGGAATAGGATTGGCTTGGCTAGCTTCAATTTTTAATTACTACCTGAAGAGAAAAGAAATTTTGTAAAGAATTGTAAATGTTAAATAAGTCAAATGCAGATTACCCAAATTAATTGGGAGACATGGGTGTTTATAAAACCGATTTGTTTGCATAATCAAACGTTAAAAGTGTATGTACGTAAATACATTCGTGTTAAAAAAAATGGATGTGTCCTGTGGGTAATATGTTCAAGTGACGTTCACCAAAATAGCATGTATAAATAAGTGACCAATAATAAATGATCCTCAAAACACCCACTGAGGAAGGCCAGTAATGGCCGAAAACGTTTTGGGTAAAATAATCATTTTTCGCGTAGTCTTTAATATGTCAACATAAGATGATTAGAATTGCCAGCATGCAGTGGACATCCAGTTTTTTTTTAACACAGACTTTTTGACAATACACTTGTTACACAAACATTGAATGGCTGAACCAGCCGGGCATGCCCAAAACACGATCCACCACTGTTTGGATAACCGGTGTTCTACTGTAACTGACACTTTTAAATCATTGGTAATTGCAGGAATACAGGTATTTTACCTGTATTTCTGCAATTACCGATGATTTGTTGAACTTCTGAAGTGGTTCAGGTACTCTTAAATGTTAGAAGTGGTCTCAGCTTATTAATTGGGCAGGCCAGGTTTGGTGGAAAAAATTACAAGGTGAAACGTGCGCCGGTTCTGTTGGAGTCCCGGGAAGCTTAAAGGTAAAGCACCCGTCCGGCAAGCGGGGGATCTGGGTTCAACTCCCGGCTCGCGACTCTTCAGAGTCCGGGTCGTTTTGTTTTTCCACCAATAATTGTAGAGAGGAATTAAAGAAAAACCATAAACACCGAACTGACACTTTTGCCAGAAATTGACCCGTAGAGGGCGTTTTAAACACTTAGCACGGATTAAAAGAAGAAGATAGCGCGACGTGATTAATGGATGCTTCCACATGCAAAGTCAATGGTTTTTGATGGTGATTTGTGATAAGCTGATTTGATTTCTGGCAATTTCGGACTGGCATCTTGTAGCTGGAGTGGGAAAAGTGAGTTACGGGTGGTGTCCAAGAGCCAATTGACTTCCCTTGTGCCCAGCAGCTCCTCAAAATTACTGCTTGTTTATAGGACTGAGCGAGAAACGACTGGTGTGTGACTTAGCTATAAATGGAAAATTGAATCATGTTCTTTTTCTCTGCACAAGTGGAAAAAGGAAGTCATTTGTTGAAGCTCATCGCGATCAATAAATCAGGATTATTGATAATTTGCGCTTGTGATTGCGCATCCAATCACAGTGCACGATTATTCACTCGATGTTTGAGGTGGACACTAGGGGTTTTGCCACAATAAACCCCCCTGTGCTGTTCCTTTGTGCACTTGCGGTTTATTTATTTATTCACAGGCAAAATGTTAAGCTTGTGACATTTGCACAGTAGAAGATGGTTGGGAGATTCGAGTGCTACTTAGCAACAGGTATCGGTTTTCTAGCTATTAAGCTGCGAGCAAATTATTCGAAATTACAACTGGGAGAAATTATTATGTTGGATTGTAGTTGGTGCAATTTTATTGCAGTTTTAAGGATTTTAAATACGAAGAAATTGGAATAATTAAGTGGTAATTTTCCTTTGAGGAATTATCGCTGGGAAATGATTCTAATTGTTTTTTTGTTTTTTTTTGGTTTTAGTTTATTTGATAGCTAGTTTAAGTTGTTTATTTGTTTAATGTTCATTATTTTTTTTGTCTATTTTATATATTTTCTATTTAATTTTTTTTTGTATTCGTTTCTGCTTAAAAGTTTTCCGGCGACTGAGCAATTCTCAGCTCGATGCGTTTTAAGCTAAAAGATTATTTTGGGAAAAAAAAATGGGTTGCACTAGAGCAGACGAAATGCGATTAAAGTTGAACTTTCATTCGGCTTTAATTAGCATGAAGTTGATTTTTATTTTTTTTTAGGGAGAATAAAAATAAATAAATAGTTTGGCGTGTTTATTTAGTGTTTTTTCGGTTGTTTTGGTTATGTTTTAAATGGTTTATTGGAGCGTAAATGCGTGCGGGTAAAACGAAGGGTTAAAAATGATGTGTTATATTGAGTCATAAAAGCTGTTATTTTTCTTGCGTTTTTATTTACGAGTCAAACGCATTGTTTGAAATGGGGTGACAAATGATGTGCACACATTGACATTTGCCAAGTGATAAATTTATTTGTCACGTTTTGGATCGAAAAAAAAATTATTAATGTGTCTGGTAATGAAATAACAGTAAATATTACTCGGAGTTGCAGCATGTTTAGTGATAATGGAATTATAAATGTTGCGTTGACGGTGAATTAAATGTGAGTAACAACAAGACAGGTTTTTCGAGATTGGTATTGGGGGTTGAACAAGATTTTCAGGATTAAAATGTAGTTAAATTAGAAAATCAAAAAATGTTTGCTGTGTGATAGGAGTGTAAAACTTTTTTTTATCTGAATTTTTTTAGAATAGGTTTAGAAAAATTTAGAACAATTAGGGAAAAATTTAGGACAATTGTGGACATTTTTAGAACAGTTCAGGAAAATGTTGCAACAGTTATTGATAATTTTAGAACAATTTAGAAAAATGTTAGAACAATTTAGGAAAATGTCAGAACAATTCAGGAAAATGTTAGAACAATTTAGGAAAATGTCAGAACAATTTAGGAAAATGTTAGAACAATTCAGGAAAATGTTAGAACAATTCAAGAAAATGTTAGAACAATTCAAGAAAATGTTAGAACAATTCAAGAAAATGTTAGTACAATTCAAGAAAATGTTAGTACAATTATGGACATTTCTCAAACAATTGGAAACTTTTGTCGATCAATTGGAAACTTTTATCGATCAATTGTAGACATTTTTGAAATAATTGGGAACTTTTGTCGATCAATTGTGGACATTTTTCGATCAATTGTAGACAGTTTTCAAACATTTTTCCAACATTTTTTTGAACACTTTTCGAACATTTTTTGACATTTCTCGAACATTTGTGGACATTTTTCAAAAATTTGTCGACTTTATTAGAGCAATTAGGACATTTTAGAACAACTAAACAATTTTTAGAC
Source organism: Strigamia crassipes (assembly GCA_034683725.1). NCBI lineage: Eukaryota > Metazoa > Arthropoda > Chilopoda > Geophilomorpha > Linotaeniidae > Strigamia > Strigamia crassipes. The sequence goes on from JAQFXT010001662.1 coordinate 6,718, forward strand.
CAAGTAAATAACCGAAATATGAAAAAAAAAACTCATGAAATTAAATCGAAAATTCTCCGTGCATTCACACACATTTAACTGCTATTTTGACATGCGTTTACGACATGCACAGATATTTCTTTCTTTCTTTCTTTTTTTTTGTTTTGTTTTTAACCGAGTCATTGGCTGGAAAAAGCTCCGCCTCGACTATACGTTCGGCTTCACTGTAAAACTCGCAGCAGAAAATCCTTGGAGCAGCAGCAGATTGCATTTTCAGCAGTTGAATTTCTTCTGTTTTTTAATCCTATTGGACACATGATCGAGTTCGAATTAAAGACAAAGTAAAGAAAGGATGTTCGCCCTCTCTCGAGAATGTGAGAGGCGAACACGGTAACTAATTGATTGCATGACATTGAACACATGCTGCTCTCGCGACCGACGATGGGCGACAGCCGTAAGTAACGTCATTGGGTCGTGAATGATGAAGATAAAGAAATGAGAAGCGAACGGTTTTCATTTATGAGTGGTGAAGCGGTCGTTTTTCACTTTGCAAGACAGCGGCGGAATTAAAGGTGCAGCTTGAAAAATGTGGAACAATATTGGACATCCAACTTCCGCCATGTGACATTTATTTCACTTGACAGCGAATCAAATTCCTTTTCCATTTGGTCTCGCGAGACAGAAGAAAAGTGGGAGTTTGACACTTTTTTCCATTCGAAATAAAATAAATGTAATTTTGTAAGTGAAAAAGGTGAAGCGACACGATGTAGTTTGTTGTTGTTGGGTCAGTTTGCAGTGGAAATTCGCCGCTCACAAAAGCTGTTGGGAATGTAATGTCATACTGACATTCAGGTTGGCCATGCGATAATTTATTAGGGCAATTTGCTCACATGAGAAATAGAAGTGTTATTTCTGATTATAATGGAACGAGGAGTAATTAAACGTCTAGGAATACGATTCTCAACTTTCTCTCGTGATTTAATGTCAGTCACGCTCGGGTTTATAAATTTAAAAGTTTTCTATTGCTGGAATCTTGTTCAGTTTGACGGGCATTCTAATAGTTCTGTTCTGCTGGTATGAAATCTATGAATAATCTATGAAATCCTGGAAATCCTGGAAATCCTGGAAATCCTGGAAATTCTGGAAATTCTGGAAATTCTGGACATCCAAGAAATCCTGAAAAACTTGGAAATCCTGGAAATCTTGGAAATTCTGGAAATTCTGGAAATTCTGGAAATTCTGGAAATTCTGGATATCCAGGAAATCTTGAAAATCTTGGAAATTCTGGAAATCTTGGAAATCCTGGAAATCTTGGAAATTCATGAAGTCTTAGAAATCCATACAATTCTGGAAATTCTGGAAATCCATAAAATTTTTGAAATCCTGGAAATTTATAAAATTTTGGAAATCCTGGAAATTCATAAAATTCTGGAATTCCATAAAATTCTGGAAATCCAGGAAATTCAGAAAATCTATGAAGCCATGTAGTAAACTTGAGCAAAAATCTTGAAAGAAATTTACCCAAAATTTGATAAATCCGTCTGAAATCTTGAAATCTTGAAATATTCATATCTTCGTAGCAAATTACTAAAATCTATAGTAAATATTTGAAATCATACACATCTCTGAAATCCATAAAAATCTCGAAATCTATTAAATCCTCGAAATTCATGAAATTCCCGAAATCCATGAAATCCATAAAATTCGGACATTTCATGAGATTCGTGAAATCCTGGAAATTTATGAAATTCCCGAAATCCATGAAATTCATTCATTTCATGAGATTCATAAAATCCTGGGAATTTATAAAATCTCACAAATTGTCTCTGAAATACTACCAAAATCGAGTAAAATATTTTTAAAAATCCATCTGAAATTCTGAAATTTCCAAATCTTCAACGATTTCAAAATCTCATACGCGATTTACGCGATTTTTGCGATTGGTTTTTCCCTCGGGTCTACGACTGTTTTCGATGTTCATTCCGTCCTACCTAAACAAACAACGAAAACAAACTCTAAAAATGATTTAAAAGTTGAAATTAAACTCTGATTACGTAAAATCTCGTGTCTAATTGACGGATTATTAAGGAAATAAATCCAGACTTAATTTGAATCTTAAATTGCTAATGCGGGTCGTAAACGGTCTTGAAAATCAGTTTTATGGTTGAACCCATTTAGAAAAGCCATAAAAAAATATATCTCAAGAGGTACGGATTTATGGTAAACTGTAAAATTAGTTAGGAATTTGAACGTAAAATAAAAGCTCAAACGAGGAGATTATTTACCCTGACATCGCGAAATTGTTAAACTTAATGAAAAACACAAAACTACGCAAAACATTATTACAAAACACAAACAAAACAAAATAAATCCTAAAAACTTTAATTCGCGACACCAGGCAAAAATAACGAATTGCCCATGATAATGAAAACACTCAAGAAAAATGAGTCGGAATTTGGCGCGGTAATTCATCATCGAGTCGACGTGCCACCATTTTCTATTAATTCTTCTTGATTTGTTTGCCGGAGAAGCAACTGCTGACAGTTGCGGCTAACGCTACCAAGAAATAATGACGGGGGCCGTCTGGCGGCCGTGAATTATTCTTATCTTAAAGCGAAGCTGAAAATAAAATATGAAGAAAGTATAATAATAAAAAAAAAAAAAAAAAAAACGAAGAAGCGGCATCTGGTGAAAAATGACCCACGAGAGCCGTGAGTTTGGAGGAGAAGAAGAGAAAACCATCTTTTAGCTGCATAAGCCCCGTCCTTCTTTGCTGTGTTTAGCTCAAGGGTGAACTGGACCTTTATTGACGACCGCTGTCTAGGTGGAATGAGTTTGGCGAATCCACAGGAATTTGGACTTTCATCAAAACTCGCAGCAAATTCCAACTTTGGGTGGACGCTGGGACGCGGACATGCGCGCCCAGGATCCATTTCAATTAACTCGACCGGGAAATGTTAATTAATTTGTTTACATCGAATGATTGGCGTGATGGGACATTTTTTTTTTTTTTTTTTTAATATTTTTTTTTTTATTGCTTTTTTTGGGATTATACCGTATTACTTGAAGCCGCACGCCGGTTTAAGTGGGATTACCAGCTTTTAATCTTTTGTAAACAATTTATCGCGATTTTGTGTGAATTTCCGATGAATTTTAATGATTTATTGTGATTAAGTGTTAAATTACGAAATTTACTAATTTTGTGTGGAATTAGGATATTTTTATGGAATATTTTCTGATTTTATAAAAATTTTTAATGGTGGTGTAAACAGTCTGGTTAAAATCGCTTTATACCGGCGTGGGTGCATGAATTATGACTTTAAGTTGAGAACATTAAGAGTTTATGGAGAAATGTTGCAAGAAATTGGAGAAATGGTTTATTGAGCTGCCCCTGAGCTTTGCTGCTAAGCATTGGTGGCAATATGGTTATGGTGTGAAAAAAGATTTTTAAACGAAAGACACGTTTACAGGTCGGTCATTGTTTGGGGTTGCTTCGGGGACAGAGACGAGACTAGGTTGATTTCTTTGGGCAGAAAAATAAAAATTCAATTTGTTGATTCTAAGAATTCTTGGTGGAGATTATACTCAGGGGTTTCTTTCTTAATTGAAGTGAAATAAAAGGCTTTCGGGTGGGTTTCTAGATGAAATTAAAAATTGAAAATTTAATTTGTTGGTCACAAATTTTGATCTGTGGAGTGTATGGTCTCACAAAAAGCTAATACCAGCAAAAGTTAAAGGTTAAATTCTTTTCAAATCGGTGTAATTACGCCCCGCAACGTGACAATGGTGTAGCGGAACTTAATTTCATTCTAAAAAAAAACAGCAAAAAAATTAATTTCTACTAAAAAAAAAACAACCAAAATCTAATTTTTTTTTTTTAAAAACAACCAAAATCCAATTTTTTACAAAAAAAACAACTAAAAACCAATTTTTTACAAAAAAAAACTAAAAACCAATTTTTTACAACAAAAAAACACCAAAAATCAATTTTTTTTCACAAAAAAAAACAACAAAAAAATCAAAGTTTTCCACAAAAAACAAACCAATGAAATCAATTTTTTTCCACAAAATAATCCTAAAAATCAATTTTTTTTTTCTAAAAAAATACTAAAAATCAATTATACAACATTGCAAATAAATGTTGTTAACTTATGGCTTGTCTAATTTTTATTATTCGCAATAGTAACTTTTAAAGAAAACGCCAGGGTTATATAGGGGTAGTCCCCCTGGTGTTTTCTTAAAAGTTACTATTGAGAATAATAAAAATTAAACAAGCCATAAATTAAACAACATTTATTTGCCTAGTGCAATTATTATTTTGCTTCATAATAGCAAAGTTTGGAATTTATTTCACAAAATTCCAAAAAAAAAAATTATTCTTTTTTTTTTTACAAAAAAACACCAAACAAAGCAAACTTTGGGGTTTCTTTCATTCCGATCCCGACAAAATTTCATCACAAGCTGGTTTTCACCATAGTGTAAAAATCTGACAGCTGCACGAAATATTTGAGCCGAAATACACGGCCGTGTAATAAAATTAGAAATGAGGAACGAGTCCTAAATATCATAGCAAATTGGTGAATGGGAGTTGTTAAAATCCATTAGACACCACTCGTTTAAGAGATTCTGGGTTACACGGCCATGAAAAAACTAATTGAGTGGCGTTAGCAAGCAAAAGAGCGACTTAATAAGTCGATCGTAAAGCAAGGGGCGGAGCGAGGCGGTCCCGTCACCTTCTTAGACTCCTTACCCCCCATTTTTACTGATCCAGTTACGGTCTTTTTACGATCTTCACGAGGAGATGAGTACCCCTTGAAGAAACTGTCTCGCCTAATGTGTTTTGGAGTCTTCGTGTTAATGCAAATGTACGAGTTTGCATTAAGTCAACCATTTATTCATTATAGTGGTCAGCGTCATGGAATCTCAATACAAACTATTGAGCAATGTGGGGAAAACATCCCACTCCCCGTAATCACTCATCCTCCATTTTTTTTTTTTTTTTTTTAGGGTTCAGTCAAATTACTTGTTGATGAAAACATGCAGCTGCATGGGATGATTAATTCTGAGGTGAAAGATTTGTATTTGTTGATGGCTGGTTTTGTTTTTATTCTTTTTTAATGGTTTTTTAAACAGTTTTATGCGTAAAGTCAGCACCAGGTGCCGCCCATACGTCAGCAATTTTTTTTTTTATGTAATAATAATAATAATAATAACAATAATAACAGATGGGCTGGGGAACCGCATGATGTGCTATTTTGGACATTTAAAGAGATGTTTTAAAGAGTTGCTGCATTGTTTCATTAATATTTATGTATTGGTATGTGCGAGCACTTAAATTGCAAGTGGTATTTGCATTAGAGCAGTTGGTGGATGTTGCAGGGAAGTGCATAATCGATGATCAGGGGGCGCTTTTAGGGAGCATGATGGGTGTATTAATTTTTGGATGAAAACTGGATAATACAGTGGAAAATCGATGGTTGCAGGGAAAATACCTTTTTGGGGAATAAAATTTATCTGATAATTTTATGATGGTTCTGGGACATTAAAACAACATTTCCTCTGTTTGATGTTCCATTAAAGGGATGAAAAAGCGGCTACAAAATTGTAGGGATTCAATTTTATTGGGTAAGTATGACGCCATGGTGACATGTAGAGTGTGTTTGAACTCGGGGGCGCCTTAGCGTGGGGAGGAAAACGCAGTAATGCCAGATTTACGACTCCTTGATAGCGACCACCATGTTGCTGTCAACCATTCGTGTCCTGATTTATGGTGATCAGCCCCGGAATGGCCAATGTAAATGAGGAACAATTCCCATACAAACCAACGTGGTATTTTACGGAAAATGTTTTCTTTTTAATTGGAAAATGAGTTTTTAAGGTTAATTGCTTTTTTAAATATTAAAATTATTGTATTTTTTTGTAAGAGAGCTTTTTTTTAAACGTAAAATTGGTTATTTTTAACGTAAAACTGATTTTTTTTATAACGTAAAATGAGTCTATTTTACGTAAAATCGATTTATTTTCTTGTAAAGTAAATTTTTCAATGTAAAATTACATTTTTTAACGTAAAATTACATTTTTTTAACGTAAAATTACATTTTTTTAACGTAAAATTACATTTTTTAACGTAAAATTACATTTTTTAACGTAAATTTACATTTTTTAACGTAAAATTACATTTTTAACGTAAAATTACATTTATCAACGTAAAATTACATTTTTTAACGTTAAGATTACATTATTTAGCGTAAATTTACATTTTTTAACGTAAAATTACATTTTTTAACGTAAAATTACATTTTTTAACAAAAAATTAATTTTTTTAACAAAAAATTAATTTTTTTAACGTAAAATGAATTTTTTTATCGTAAAATTAATTTTATAAATTAAAATTTTTAACAATAAATTAAATTTTTAACATAAAATTACATTTTTTAACGCTAAGTTGATTTTTTTAACGTAAAATAGATTTTTTTAACCGTAAAATGACTTACTTAACGAAAAATTGCTCTTTTAACGTACAAATAAAAAAACTACAAAATGGATTTTTAACGCAATATTATTAACGTATAATGTTTTTTTTTTTAGAAATTGTTGATGTATAATGAATTTATTTTAAAGATGATTGAGTGCCAATTATTTTTTTTCTCCCCTCTCGTTGGAGCTTAATAAGTGTTTGATTTATGAAGGTAGGACCGTAGGCGGATCTAATTTCTCATTCGAGACTGTAGTTACCGTGCGGTTTGAGTTTTGGGGTCTGTTACTCTTCAAAATCGAAGAGGCGATTGAGGTTAGTGTGATATTTTGACAGGTAATTAGCGGTATGCAATTTATTCTGTCTGCCGTCATTAGAGGCGTGTTTGTTATTTCCACAACAGACATCTCACGGCCAGTAACTGTTTAACGCTGGAATTTAATATTTAATAAGAAGCAGAAAATTATTCTGACAGGTTAAATGAGAGCGGATTCGCACGTTGGGTCAAAAGTTCCGCGTACGTTTGGGGATTAATGTTTTTAACAAGGTTTTGCATGTTGTCGTAAAGATTAGAAAATGTTTTTTTTTTTTTTAGGTTGATTTGAAATCATTTATAATATTGAAGAATTGTTAAGAAAAAATATTTATGCAATTAAAACTGAAACTGCAATGTTTGGTTTAAAATAAATTTAAAACGCTAACTTTTGGTCTAAAATGCACTTAAAACTAATATTTGGTCTAAAATGAACTAAAAGCTGCATATTTTGGTCTAAAATGAACTAAAAGCTGCATATTTTGATCTAAAATGAACTAAAAGCTGCATATTTTGTCTAAAATGCATTTAAACTGCAATTTTAGATCTAAAATGCACTTAAAACGGCAATGTGTAGTTTAAAATGCACTTAAAACTGTAATTTGTGTTTAAAAGGCACTTAAAACTAATTTTTGATCTAAAATGCACTTAAAACTATAATTTTTGGTCTAAAATGCACTTAAAACTGTAATTTTTGTTCTAAAATGCACTTAAAACTGTAATTTTTGGTCTAAAACGCACATAAATCTGTAATTTTTGGTCTAAAACGCACATGAATCTGCAATTTTTGGTCTATAATGCATTTATAGACCAAAATACACTTAAAACTGCAGTAGTGTAAAAAATACATTTGTGTACATAAAATTGCAGTCTTTGTTCTTAAAAAGCATTTTTTTTTTTTAGATTGCAATTTTTGGTGTGAATTTATTGTTGCAATTGCAGTTTTTAATACAAAAAAATGCATTTTTGCACTTGAAATTGCAGTTTTGGATAGTAAAATTGTGCGTGATTTACTTTGCTGTCTTGGCACTATCATCATATATTTCGGTATTATTTGTTAATTATATTTTGATTTAGTCTTGAATTGTATTAAAGTCAATGAAAAAGTAGTGCAAGAAAATTGCAATCGGCAAAGAATTAATTAATGATACCGGATAAAGAGTAAATGAGTTTTGGGAATATTTTTCACCGAGTTAAGATGATAATTAAATTTGATGGCAGTGCAAGAGAAAATTTTGCTCAAATAAAAGATTTTCTTTCACAAATACATCATTAATAATAGTAGTTCGTGTCAGATACGAATGTTAATTAAAATGAAAGTCGGAAAAAAAAATTTCAAAAAAAAAAAAGTGATTGGGACTGCAGGGTCTTAAATTACACAGCGTTTACTCAAGAACAGTTAACGAGTTTGCCGTGATGACTAATTTAAATTTATGAAATTTAATGTCATTTCATTCTGAGCAGTCCGAATGCAGCAGCTCCCATTCACACACACAAGCGTTGCAGCGAAGTGCCACTGCTCTAAGGGGGCAGCAATTTTAAAACGAATTCAGAAGTGCATTGTTGTGAATTGTTGACACATTGAACAAATTTTCAACACTAAATTTGTCAAGAATTGAAATGCTGCCCCATCAAAACCGTGACACTTTACTGCAGTACTTCGTGCGCGGTCGCAACTTCAAATCACTAAAAATAAAAATAAAAATTGAATTTTTTTTTTTTTTTTGGAAAATTTTATTTTATAAAATGCGTTTATAAAAATAAAATAACGCCATAAAAGGTTTTGTGCGTGGGGTAGTTGGAGCGGGGAGGATGGAGTTTGTTTCATCTGCCAGCTGTTGTCAACACAGACGAAGTTTGTTCGTTTCTATTCGAAATCGAGCGTGGAAAATGGAATTTTTTTACATTGCCATTTGTACTCCCCTAGTTCACCTGATTATAAAGCAGGTGGAATTTAAGGGATTTAAATGTGGAAAAGGTGAAGACATTTTAATGCGTTTAGCTTGAACGGCTAAAACGAAATTGGCTGTTTTTTGTCGTTTTGAAAATTGCAAGAAAAATGAATTTGTCATTTTATTTTGTTTTATTCTAATTTGTCGGACAAAACGAACATTAAACAGATGAACATCTTAAACTAGACATCAAATTTTATTCTATTTTTAATTGAAACTAGAGGTAAGAAGTGCTTGGGATTTTAATTAACAATTGCCTTGACGACGAATAAATCTGGCTGTGTGAATAATTAGTCGCGTGTTTGGCTTCCTCCCATTGCAGCCTTGGTCCGACTTTAAGAGTCCTAATTATCTGCGTCAATCCATCTTGTTCAGCATGTTTCTCTCGAATTGACTTTTTGAGCTGTCACGAGGAGGAAAAAACACAACTTTTATTTCTTAATCTTCAGTCTTCACCACATATAACTGCAGAAAACTTAATTTATTCTATACAATTTGGATCTTAGCAAAAATAGAAAAGTTCTTAGCAAAAATTGAAAAGGTTTTAGCAAAAATAGAAAAGGTTTTAGCAAAAATGGAAAAGGTTTTAGCAATAATGGAAAAGTTTTTAGCAAAAATGGAAAAGTTTTTAGCAAAAATGGAAAAGTTTTTAGCAAAAATGGAAAAGTTTT
>JAQFXT010001663.1:0-16105 GCA_034683725.1 Strigamia crassipes
GGTTCATATTAATCAAAAATGGTTCATTTTTTATCAAAAATGTGCAAAAATGGTTCATTTTTAATCAAAAATGATTCATTTTTGATCAAAAATGTGCATAAATGGTTCATTTTTAATCAAAAATGGTTCATTTTTGATCAAAAACGTGCAAAAAATGTTCATTTTTGATCAAAAACGTGCAAAAAATGTTCATTTTTGATCAAAAACGTGCAAAAATGGTTCATTTTTAATCAAAAATGGTTCATTTTTGATCAAAAATGTGCAAAAATGGTTCATTTTTTATCAAAAATGTGCAAAAATGGTTCATTTTTGATCAAAAATGTGCAAAAATGATTCATTTTTTATCAAAAATGTGCAAAAATAGTTCATTTTTAATAAAAAATGTGCATAAATGATCAAAAACGTGCAAAAATAATTCATTTTTTTTATCAAAAACGTGCAAAAATGGTTCATTTTTTATCAAAAACAGTCTATGAAAATCGTAAGTGTATACGTATCGTATACTAATCCCGCGTTCAATTAGAGACCCTTGTTCAATGAGAGCACATACGATAATAATAATATTAGTTAACCACTGAAGATGACCGGCAACAATTAACAAAACCTCTATTCCTAACACGTATGACTTCTAATTTGATTACAATATTTGTAATATCTGAAGAAAAAAAACACAGCGTACTTTAATTGTCATTTAAAAAACAAATATTGCAAGATGGCACTTTCTTTTTGATATTTAATACAACGATTTTAATAACATTAATGACATTAACGACGCTCTTAAACTTACGAACAATTAACCGAAACCCAAAATCGTGTTATTGCCACATCTGGCCTTCATCACTACAATCATCCTTGAAACAATGCATTTTAAACACTTAATAAACCAAGTGTTTTGTTTCTTAGATTCGTCGCTTGGGTGACCGACCATGAATGACTGAAGGAGTCATTCAAGCGTTAAAAAATCAAAAAAATTTCAAAAAAAATAAAAATAAAAATAATAAAAATAATAAATAATAAAAATTCATTCATTGATTTTCTACGGCTACCGGTTTGTTTTTATTTATTCGTCGCAGCTATTTGTTGGCGCGGGTTTTTATTGGTCGCTTCGGCTATTTGCAGAACGGCTCTCTGGCTCGGGTTTTTGTATTGGATTAAAAATATTTTTCAACGTCTTGGCTCAGCTTACCCTGTTTCTCCTTCCCGGTCATCTCGGCCTCCTTTTTAGGCATCGGTGGCGCTTGTTTCGGGCTCAGATTGGAGTCATTGTGGGTGAAATGTGTTTACACGTGTTGCAGGAGGATTTGGCTCGGTGTTTTAAGTCGAAAATCGGGTTGTGGAACGGTACTGGACCATCACCAGACCGTGGACGTATGCGAGGATGGATCGGAGGTAAAGTACGAAACTGCGCATGGCGATGGCGGATTATGTTCACTGGTTGAAATGGGACACGTGGGGAGGTAACGACATCTGTTGGCGATGTAGATAAACGAGATAAAGATGGTTTCTTTTCTCTCAGAAATTTTTTCTTCTAAAAATAAAAATGTTCTTTTTTTTCTAATAAATAAATTCTTTGTGGATTGTTTTTAGACATTAAAAATATATGTTTTTTTTTAAATAAATGATGTTTTGCTGGAAAAAAACCGTGTGTTTCGTAGGGAAAATTGACTTTTTTCATCAAAAACATGATAAAAATTTCAAAAATGTTGGTTTTTCTCAATTGAAATGTAAAGCTAATATTATGGTGCTTAACAGGCATCAAATTTGTAAATGAAAATATTTTATTTTTATATTTTTAGTAAACTGAACAACTTCAATTTCACTTGCAAAAAGTAAATTATGGCTTTGAAATTGTCTCGTATTAATTTTCTTTCAGTTATAGAACTTAAAAAACACAAAAAACAATATTATAAATGCTCTGATCGAACACCCACGCTCTATTGGCAGAATGTAAATTTCCCCAGCAATTTAGATATTGAATTCAATCGATTTGGTAAATTTAGATATTTTTTTTTTAGTGTTCTAGATCAATTTAGAAATTTATTTTAGTCATTTTGTTTGATTTTGTTATTGAATTTAGTCGATTTTGTTATTGAATTTAGTCAATTTTGTTATTGAATTTAGTCAATTTTGTTATTGAATTTAGTCGATTTTGTTATTGAATTTAGTCGATTTTGTTATTGAATTTAGTTGTTTTAGTCAATTCAGATATTGAATTTAGTCATTTTGGTCAATTTAGACATTGAATTTAGTGATTTTGGTCAATTTAGACATTGAATTTAGTGATTTTGGTCAATTTAGACATTGAATTTAGTCATTTTGATCAATTTAGACATTGAATTTGGTCATTTTGGTCAATTTAGACATTGAATTTAGTCATTTTGATCAATTTAGACCCATTGAATCAACATCCAACATTTACGAAAAACAAAATCTATTTACCCAAACATTTATTGATTAATAAATATTTATTTATGATTAAAAAAAAAAAAAAACTATCATAAAAATCAATTTCTTCTGAATTTCTTCACATTTTCATTTCAATGTTGTTGGCAAGTCCTCAGATGTAGAAGGCGGCACCGATGGAAGTGACAATTGCTTCCTGGTGATACCCTTGCTCTTACAAATAAGTGTCATCTTTGAACTCAAAATCGATTCCATCAATTGGCTGTTGATTGAAACAGTCGACGGTGCCGGCGGTTGCACCACTGCCGTAGTCATCCCCAGTGTCCGCCGAGTCAGGAATGTCAATGGCGTTAAATCTCCGAACTGATTCTCAGGTGGTAGTGACCTCGAGTATCCTACCCCACGACCAGGAGGCACTGGTGGGTCCGTAGTAGTCTCCGCTCTGCCGACTTCCTCGCGTAACTGGGCGACAAAACGATTAAAACCTGCAGTAAGTCTTTCGTCTACCCTAGGACCCAGTATAGAAGGACTGGCAAGCGCTTGTTAAATTCTCAATGCAGAGTGCGCCTATGCTCCTATTGGCCAATGGCTGTTTGCAGCCGCGAGCTCCCATAATGCGATGCAAGCAACCACTAAAAACACGACTTTTTGAATGCAGTTAGTCATTCACGGCAATCATGCATTGCTTGTATAGAGAATGCGATGCATTTTGGGTACCCACGTCTGCAACTCATTTACACCATGGGCAAATATATATGGTGTAAATTGTGTCACAAGACATGGACAACACTGCAGAAATACATAGTGTAAATGACGTCACAAGACGATCTCTAGTGGCAAAATTTGGAAATTTGGAAATTTTTGATTGTGAATTTAAATAGGTTAGAATTGAAATTTTTTAATAAAATTTTAATTAGAAGTAGGGTTGAGTAGTATAAGTAAGAAAAACACAAAAAATCGTGTCCTCAACAACCTTTGCTATTCCCCTTTAACCCATAATGCATGCGCACAATTTCGAGGCGAGCTACGGCCGCTTGCCAGTCCTTCTATTCTGGGTCCTAGGTCTACCGTATTCGCCAAAATGGCTTCGATATCAGAACGCGAAAGTATCGGGGTCAGTTCCGTCGCGGCAGGTTGCGATGTCGACGTCGTCGGCCTCGGGAAACCTGGCTAAACATAAATAAAAATATTTTTATTCTCTATTTTTCATTTATTTTAGTCACTGCCTAAATTTAGACATTGAATTCAGTCGTTCTTTAGATCCATTGAATCAACATCCGATTGTAGAAAAAAACCAAAATTCCATTTACACACAAACATAAATTTTTTTTTTTTTTGAATTAAAAACAAAAATAAAAATAAAAAATAAAAATCACTTTCTTCTCAGTTTCTTCACATTTTCAATGTTGTTGGCAAGTCCTCACCATAATCAGTACCAAAAGAATAAAAACAGGCGTCATGGCTTCGGAATAAGTTAAAGTGTGAATCCCTTCCAATTTCTGGCAAATTAAAAGTTTAAAAACAAACAGCAGCACTATAATAGAGAAACTCCAAATGGCCCTGAAAGCTGCATTCTTATAAATGCCTTCCAAGTACATGCGGATGAAGACGATAATGCAGAAATAACAGTTGAGGCCGTCGCAGGTGAACAGCGGAACGAAAACTGTACACCAATTCACATTAATTCCGCGCTCGTATTTCAGTACTGCGAGAACTGCAAATATAGTCACACTGAACAACGTCACTCCAATTTCAAATGCAGTCAGTCCGAGCCACTTGACTAGTTCTTTCAAGGTAAACAGCATAGTTGGTAATGCGGAAAACGAATTTTTTTAAACCTCATTTATCGTTATCACACTTGTTTACGGCGAGTTGCGGCCATGTTTCTTAACGTCATGTGGTTTTTTTCGACCAATGGGGTTCAAGATGTTGATGTAACTTCGCGAGTTAACAATCGATGGCGCTGCATTACTAACGAAAATTATTTTGGAAATAAATAAAATGATATATTTGTGTGTTTTTGGTGTATGTATTTTATTTAAATGAAAAATAAATTATTGTAATTATTTAAAAAGTAAATGTAATCAACTACTGAGAATTCGATACAAAAGCAAAGCCAATCCGAATGGAGGTATTGCCGCCATTTTACCCGGGACTACAGCCCGGGACTTTCTCGTAATGGCCGCCAAATTCAAATAGAAAACTTTCATCAAAAGTGAATCATAGACTAGGGGCTTGGGCAAAGTGACCCAAGATTTTTCCAAGGCCCAATTTCAATTGATTATTTTATTAAAAATAAAAATCGTAAAAATTTGAAAGTTTGATGCCACAAATAAAAAAATAAAAAAAAACATTTTTGTGTCATTATGTGAAACTGAAACCCCCGAGATACACCCATAATTAACCAAATATAAAAGCTAGGAGACTTTAAATCGCAAATGTATCGATCAATAATGGTCCCATAGATAAAACAGAACAGTTTTGTGTATACACCGCCACAGCTGGGCCGTTGGCCAAAGATGAAGTCCCGCTCGCCGATAACTTATCTCTTAATACATTCCGTAAGGAAGCAGTATCTTTTCAAATACCTACCCAACTGCGACATCTATTGTTGTCATTCCACTCCCTTTTTGCCATAATAGTGTCTATTAAAAAGGAATTGCACTCGTTTGGTGTTGATCAATAAAAATATTCTTGGAAAATGCAATTTGACTGAATATTAAGAAGATAGACATTGTTATGGTTGCAAGTTGCAGTTGTAATAATAATCAATGGTTAAATGACCATTGAACCCTTTTTTGCAACTGCAATTGATTTCTCATTTGCTCGTTTTTGTCACTGAGCAACTAACCGCATCGGCGAGCCCGACGACGTGCTCCCTTGAGTGAACCATCTTTCAAATGTCACTGACTTGCCCTTCATCTCATCCATTTCCGCTGACGCCAGACCAGGGCGATCGAAATCAACAAGCATAACAATATATACGGAAAAGTTTGGGGTTTGGAAATATTGTGCGGGGTTTTATTATGTTTTGATTTATTTTGTAATTTTATAGATTTTTTTTTGGTTTTTTTGAATGGTTTTGGTAGCACACGTTTGCAGGATGTGCATTTTGTTTTTTCTATGTTTATGGATAGGGAAATTTTGGACATTTTGGTAAGAGGATTGGGAAAGAGAATGTGCAGTTTAAGTGTGTTATGATTCTTTTGGAATTCTTTGCACATACGGAATTATTGTTTTAGAATTCTAAGTAAGATGAAAGTTTAGCATTTTAAATTTTTTTTTTTTTTTTGAAGGGGGGAATTCGTGTTGGTTGGTGTGTGGTTTTCTTTTTGGTTAAATGGTTTTTTGTTTGTTTTGTTTTTGTTTTTTTTGTTTTTTCGGGTGGAAGACGGTTGTTTGTTTAGGTTTAGGTGGAATTATAGGAAATGTGACGGTTTGGTTTTGAAATTTAGAAATTTATTTGGGAATGTAAAAAATTATTTTTTAAATGTGAATGCCAGTATGTAAAAACAATTGTTTAAAAAAATGTAGAAATGTAAAAAAAAAATGATTTTGTAAATGTAAAAATGTAAAAAACATTATTTTGTATATGTAAAAATGTAAAAACAATCAGTTTTTAAATGTTAGAGTGTAAAAAAAATCATTTTAAAAGTGTAAAAATGTAAAAGAATCATTTTAAAAGTGTAAAAATGTAATAAAAAATTATTTAAGAAATGTAAAAATGTAAAAATGTAAGAAAAAATTATTTAAGAAATGTAAAAATGTAAAAATGTAAGAAAAAATTATTTAAGAAATGTAAAAATAAAAAAAAATTATTTTAAAAATGTAAAAATGTAATAAAAAATTATTTAAGAATGTAAAAATGTAATAGAAAATTATTTAAGAAATATAAAAAAAAAAAAAAATCATTTTCAAAATGTAAAAATGTAAAAAAATCATTTTATAAATGTAAAAATGTAAAAAAAAAAAAACTTTTTAATAATGTAAAAATGTATAAAAAATTATTTAAAAAATGCAAAAATAAAGAAGAAAAAAAACATTTAAAAATGTAAAACTTTACTTTAAAATCAAAAAACTTACTTAAGACCCAAAATCATATTTCTTTATTATATTTTTACATGTTACAGTGTAAAACAAAACTAATTCACCGCTGTAAATGAGATGTGTCGAATCAAATATATTCTCCTTCATTCGAGAACCCTCACACAGTTCGCTCCCGAGTGCTAAACGAGTATCTAAATGTGTACATATCATACGTGACACGCACACAAAGCACACATAACACACAATACAATATTCCATTTTAGAATGAAAACGTGTAAACGTACATCACACGAAAAATACACCTTCAAACTACAAAAATAAACTATCTATTCAAAAAAAAATTCAGTTACGAATGCAAAATTACAATTAAATTGTACAAATGTCAAAGATGACTGAACTCGCACAGTTTGACACAATTTTATCTTTTCTTTCTTAAGTGCAATTTGAAATAGAGATGTGATATACTGGTTAAGTACTTTCGAGTTTAGGCAGCTGAAGTTTTTTGACAATGACGGAAGTTTGAGATGTGCAAAAATGTGACATTCGAAATTGAAAGGTAGAAGTGAAGTTGTGACTAATCATTTTCCTTTTCAAGTCTTTCTCAATTCAGTTCTTGCATATAAAAAGAAAAAAAAAAAAAAAAAAAAAAAATATTTTTTTTTTTTTTTTTTTTTTTTTTTTTTTTTTTGTTGGTTACACCTTTCATTTTGCACAAAAGCCAACCATAATTCCATTGCCTGCTGTTCTTTTCTGCCTTTTGTTCGTTGTCTCCCTCGAATCTGTGCAATTGCCATCATCATCATCTTCATCTCGATCGTTGTAGGTTTTTATTGTTCACTTTGTTGCCTTATTGTCCACCCTGTGTGGTCAGAGTAACATCTTTCAGGTGATGGCTATTGGGCTCTGGGGGGAGGATGAAAGGAGGGATTCTGCCCCACTTGCTCGCAGTAACAGTAATGAAATTAAAACAACGGTGGAAGAAGGGAGAAATAAGAGCGAGAGAGGAGGCTTTGCGTCGCCTTGGTAACGGATTCAGAACGCCACCCACCGAGAAGAAGGGAGGGAGAATGAAAAGGAGGAGACGCGCTAGGAGGGAATTTTATTTTCCTCTTTTGAGACTGGATGTTTCCTCTCCTTGTTTCATATTCACGAGCAACTCATCTCGCCCAAGAAGGATCAAAGCAAACGCATTTCAAACGATTTTTCTGTCTCTTCTGCTTTCTATTTGCAACTTATTGTTTTATAAGGGAAATGTTTTGATTTGTGTTTGGGTTTTTGGAATTCCAGTTTCTGCAACGTCGATTCATTTGCTCTTTTATGTTTTCCAGCTGACGGAGCCCTGGAATCTTTATGTCACAAAATGTGAAGATTTTAGCCAGCTCGATTTTAATTTTAACTCTTTTAATGAGTGTGTGACCGCTTGATTTGGCTGCTCCGTACCGCCAACTGGAAGTAGTGTTAACTGACCACTGGCCACAAGGCGGAACCGGAAGTAGGGTCTTCACGACCCACTGAAGACCGGATTTGCTTGAACGGCAATGTGGACAATCGTAAGACTGTACACACGCTACCAGGTACAGAAAGGTCTGTTGCCAAATTCGGCCAGCTCCTTATTACCAGCTGGAATTAGTCTGACTGGCCACTGGCCACAAGGCAGAACCGGAAATGGAGTTTTCCGAGACCCAGTGAGGATAGTACTCGCGGACAGTTGCAAGACTGTACACTTGCTACCAGGTACAAAGACGTCTGTTGACACCGGGTGGAGCTGCCAGCTGGAAGTAGTCTAACCCAGTCTAGCTGCCCACTGGTCACATGGCGGAACCGGAAATGGGGTCCTCACTCAGCGACAGTACTCGCTTAAACTGCAACGTGGACAGTTGCAAGACTGTACACATGCTACCAGGTACAGAGGTTTTTGGCAAGCACCATGGACGTGACCTAAAAGGTATGCAAAGTTCGGACAATACACTAGCGTCCTGGGTTGGACCATTTAGCAATATAAACCAAGATGGAAGGCATTTCTGGGAACTAATCCTTAGACACCGCACGAATAAAGGCCAACAACCATTATGAATATAGTTTCTAGTAGCATCCAGCACCGCATTGGCACTTCCAATGCCACGTGATATCTGTCCGCCACTAGTGAGTGGTGTATAAAATATCGGCAATAAACTTTAATAGCTTAGCACGGGAAGGACAATTGGCGGACTTTTAATGGTTTTATTAATTTTGGGACCTGCATTCAGATCCTTATCGAATTTTTAATATAAACCGAATTTATGATGATAAAAGCATAAAACTTAAGCGAAGTTTATAAGACAGGACTACGGTTTTAATAATATTGTGTATACAGAGTCAAATTAAACGTGTTTACTCGTAATTTCAGAGTGAATTAACACCAAACGTGCAATTACGAGCGAGTAAATGCATTTATAGCAGCCAGACACTAAATCACTTTTTGAATGGCAGCCATACACTTATTTTCTTATTGTCCAATTTAATCGGCAACATTATTAACACTCGTGTTGTTGACCTTTAAAACTGGAAACAAAAATTGGAATTTTTTCGGATGTGAAAAATGTGGCACCATTCGTGCTCGAGGTCGTGTCGTCAGTCAGTGCCAAATGAGATGAGAATTTTGACTCGATTTGATGCTAGAGTCGCTACCCAGAACCAAAGATACGAGTATGGGCGCTAGACACGGAATCCGCTGTCATTCTCGATTCCCATCTAAAAGCACATAATGGCTCGTCCCTTGTTTTTCCTTCTCGCGATATACACCAACTCGAAAGAGAGAAATGGCTAACGTCACGCCCTATAAATCGCAATCAGGATGTAATATCGCACTTCCCGAATCCACGACAAATTTGATATCTAAAAATAAAGATGGCAATTGCTCAACAAACAATTCTAATTCTGGACGTCTTGATCTACATGCGAGTGAGGAAGTTGTAAAATTGATGAGGGCTGCTGTTTGTGAATGAGGGTCTTTGTAAATTCTCTTTTTTTCCCCTCTCCCCTTCTTTTCATCATCAACATGATGCTCGTCATCGTCTCTCGTTCCCAATTTAGTATTATTATTATTTTTTTTTTTTTTGTGGTTCGGTTTCGCTTCCTGCCTCGTGATATGCGATTTGTTTTTCTCGTTGCGTCGTGGGAACTCGGGGTTCGGAGGTCGAAGCCCGTTTCAATTGACTCTAAACAAGTCCATCGATAGATGAATGCCACACTTCCTTTCCCCCCCTTTTCTTTTTTCCTATGTTAAAGAGGGGTGGCGACGCAGGGGTGGGTGTGGAGTGCCGAGTTGAAAGCGCCCTCACCTCGGATTACAAGGCGCCTCGAGCTAAAAATAAAGCGCGGAGCGCCACCACGCGAAAGACGCAAACGAACACAGTCGGGGTCAGAGGTTGGGCACGTGCACTGGACTCGATTGCACCCCCTGGCCCTCGCAACAAGCCCCTTTGCTTGTCAAACTGCCATTAGCACAATGGCAAGCAGTTTTGAGTCGGGGAAAAAATTGGTGCAAATTTCTCATACAGATGTTGGGAGAGGAAAAAAAAAATGATTACAGGTGAGTGACCTCATAAAGAAGGGGAAGTTTGTAATGAGGGGTTAGTGTCGATTATGCAGACGAGGACCAAAGGGCGAGTTAAGAATTTGTATTTAAATTGGACTTTTAAATTTTTGTTTATTTTGCGTGTAATTGATTATGATGATTGGTGGAGCGGGGAATGTATAGATTAATTGAATATGCGTTTTACGCAATAGATTATATTACATTTTTTTAGATTGAATTATTTCACACTGCGCATGACCCGAGAAAAATTTAAATTTAAAAAGTAAAGATTATTGCAAATGGCGCTCGATTTGACGATCTACCGCCTCAACAGTTCTATGCGCGATATTTTTCAAACTGCTTAAGACCACACGGAAGAAGTGAAATTTCTTGTTTACAAGTTGTGGGAATTAAATAAAAAGAGGATTGTTGACAATTATAAGTGTCGATCTAAGTCAAATCGAAAATGGCGGCATCTTCGTTTTTGTCGGTAGGCGGTGCCACTTTCGCGTAACGCATTTTCGTCACTCACTTCCGTCAGCATTTCGAATTACTCTAACCCGAAAACCCTTAACGCGCCTGAAGAAGTTTCACTTCAAAAACTATAACTCGCTAGATGAGAATCATCGAGACGAATCGATCTGTGTATAGTACTTTAAAGTTTGATCAACGGAAATAAAAACGGACCATTTTATTGTTGCGCCGCCCTAGTGTTGATTTGGACCATCGAGTTAATTCCGGTTTAACAGACCTTTGGAAAATTGAGGTCATGTGGTACGATTAAACTAAAAAATAATCTAAGACTTTATGTCTTTCGTTATAATCTTTTATTGGATTATAATACAACTAATGCGTTGAGTGAAACCATTTATATTTCATTATTTATAATTAAATCAATTAGATTCGTGTTTGTTGAACGGGCAAATCAAGTTTTAGATTTTTTTTTTTTTCTACTTTTTTCTCGTGCATAAAAAAATGATCATGAGAACATTTCCGGGAACAAATTATGGCATCTCATCTCTATGGAGATTGCTTTTTTTTCTCTGCAAGAAGTAATGCTAATTAAATGGCTGAAATAAGTGACTATTGGAGGAGTTTTGTGTTTTCTCAAGAAGAGTTTTTAGATATTTTAAAAGTTGTTTGCAGGTGCGTTATAGCGAATTATAATGAATTTAAAGCGAAGAAAATTTTTTTTTTTTTTGTTGCGTGTGGAATTGGAAACCACACATTTGCCAACAAGACACAAATTAAAAGTTGAATGGTGCCTTTGCCTTTCCCTCGCTGCAATGCAAGTAATTGAAGCAATTTATCTTTCGCCAGTGTGACTAAATGAAGATGATCGTCTTGTTTTTTTTTTCTTTTTCTTTCTTTTTTCTGTTTCTTTTTCGTTCTAAATAGGAAATGCGTTTGTTTGACTCATTTCTCCGTCTGTGTAAATCCGTGGTGTCGTGGATAAATTTCAGCTGTGTAAACACGAGACATTTTTTCGACTTGAAAGATTTTCTGAAGAAAATTTTTTTTTTTCTTTATTTTTTTGTAACTTTAAAAATCATATTTTTAGATGAGGCTGTTCAGAGGTGACTGTGTATAGTGCATAGTGTATTAAATCAATTTTCCTCCTCCAGTGCACGCCTCCTATTTCCTGCTGCTTCAACACATGCACTTTTCGGGGGTTGAGGAAAAACACCAGAAAGAGGAAAGTAGAAGAAGAAGGGAGGGGGGGGAGGGTAAAAAAGGCGAAATCAGCGGAAAAGATTTATCGGTCTTGAAGCCATATTTCGTCTCGTGATGGTTGCCGCTCGCCATTTATTTCCACATGGCATTTGTCCAATGGTTTTTAGCTCCAAAAGGCAAGTTTGGCGCCATCCTTTTCATCGTTAACGACTGACTGTTTTGCACATAAGGGGGTGTTTTGAGGGGGTGAAAAGGCGCCATTTTGTTGTCAGAGATGCAAAACTTGACACGGACCGACCGGAAAACTGCCTGTCAACTCATTAGCACTTGGTGGGAGGGAAGGGAGTGATTTGGAGCAACTCGTTCTTTTGTGGTGTTTGTCATTTCATGTGTACCTTTCATATTTTAAAGGGGATGAACTTATTTCAACAGTTTTCTAATCGATTTGTGCGCTACTCGAAGGCAAATAAGGGAACGGTTGTGTAAATAGAGAGAAAACGGCGTAAATCAAGGGAAATTTGGGGTAAATCGGGAGGAAAATGATGTAAATTAAAGAAAATGATGTAAATCAAGGAAATTTTGATGTAAATCCACGAAATATTGATAAAATCAAACAAAAAGTGAAACAAATCAAACAAAAATCGACGTGAATCAAACAAAAATCGATGTAAATCAAACAAAAATCGATGTAAATCAAACAAAAATCGATGTAAATCAAACAAAAATCGAAGTAAATCAAACAAAAATCGAAGTAAATCAAACAAAAATCGATGTAAATCAAACAAAAATCGATGTAAATCAAAGAAAAATGAATGTAAATCAGAAAAAGTAATGTAAATCAAAGAAAAAGTGATATAAATCAAAGAAAAATTAATGTAAATCAAAGAAAAATTAATGTAAATCAAAGAAAAATTCATAGTAATCAAAGAAAAATTTATAGAAATCAAACAAAAAATAATTTAATTCAAACAAAAGTTAACGTAAATCAAACAAATTGATATAAATCAATGAAAAATTGATGCAAATTAGAAAAATCAGTGTAAATCAGACTAAATTTGTTATAAAACAGCGATAAATCTGCGTAACTGGAAAAATTTGATGGTCCAAGTTGCACGCGATGGAAAACAAACAGGTAATAAACAAAAGCTGCAAATGGAATTAATTTAACCTCGATGCTAATGCGTAAAATTCAAACTGCCATAATCAATGAGCCCGCGTTTAATTTTATACTCCAACTCGGTTTTAACGTTCACGCTCGGAGTGCGGTCGCTGATCCGTGCACCTCATGATACGAAGCCTCTTCTGGCGTACACTTTTCTTCGTTACGTCATTGTGCAATGAAACAGAAGCCAAACTGGCTGAGTTTTGCTCCCTCATCCACCCACACATACCCCACACCCCCCATACCATACCCTCCATGGAGCTCGTTCAGCGTTCCGCACCACTGAAGAAACAGGAGCGTGGGAGAGAAACCAACCAATGCAATACACTTCTTTCTCCTTCTTGGTTAACTTCTTGGCTTAAACGGACTTCCGTCGCCCCGAGTGCTACTTAGGTGCTTGTCGGTTTCGCTCTCATTAAAACAAACGATCCCGAACTTTTTATTTCATTCTCTTCCATCTTTGTTTTTTTTTTTTTTTTTTTTTTTTTTACCGTCCCCTCGTTC
Source organism: Strigamia crassipes (assembly GCA_034683725.1). Lineage (NCBI taxonomy): Eukaryota > Metazoa > Arthropoda > Chilopoda > Geophilomorpha > Linotaeniidae > Strigamia > Strigamia crassipes. The sequence continues at coordinate 13,347 of JAQFXT010001663.1, forward strand.
CACTGACAAAAGGAGGCGCTCGAAAAACCTTTTTCTATTTTTTTCTCGGCTTGTATCTATTATTTTTGTTTGACTTTGGGACGCCGGGGAGATAAAGAAAGAAGAAAAAAAATACAAGAGTAACGTAAATAAAATAAATAAAGAAAAAAGGAAAAAAAAAAAAATGTTTTGGAGTGCAGTAAAAACGCCACCCTAGCGTGAAAGTGGGTGCAGTTTGTTGTGTCGGGCGCCCACTTTCATGGATGCCGTCTTAAAAGAGTCCTTACACAGCTGAGGCTCGCAAAACGACCCTTTTTACGATTGCTACCCAGCGTCTCTTTGGCCAATGTGTCGCTATAAAGAATGTAGAGCACTTGGCTGCATTTTACGACGCTGATTTTTAAGGTGGAAATGAGTCGATCCTTTGAGCCTTATTTTCTTCTCTCTTTCTCTCTCAAACTCAAACAGAATTATTATAAACGCGTCTGGGGCCTCCAAACACGTGTTAATATTAACTTCTTATTAACGATTTGTATTTGTATTTTGCAGTTGAACTTGTAGGTTTTTTGCCTAAAAGTGGACTTTCTAATGTTAGAGGACGTAATTAGGACGTAACAACAAACAAAACGTCGTCATGACATAAATGGGAACGTTTACCCGATGTAATGTTATGTGGAATTCGACGTTTTCAATTAAAGTCGCCCTCCATTATAGGTCGTGGCAAAAAATTGCATTTGCAAATATATATAAAATATAGAATAATACGGTTAAGTGGTAGAGCACACCCGTCCGGCAAACTGGGATCTGGGTTCACTCGTGACTTCTCAGAGTTCGGGCCGTTTTGTTTTTTCCCACCAAAATTAAAGGGTAGGAATAAAATATCCTTTATCGCGTAACTACGGTAATTACCCACTGAGGAAGACAAGCAATGGTCGAAAACGTTTTGGGTGTAAACACATTTTTGCGTATACATTAACACGTCATCAATGAATTTAGGAATTAAATAAATGTTTGCTTCCCTGTCTTACTTTAACTCATTTTGTACGACGCTGTGTTATTTTAACGAATATACGCTATTTTAATTTTACCGTACGAATGACTGGACATCATTTAGTTAAATACATCCTAATTACGACATCTAAACGGGTGTCGTGCAAGTGCGCAACAAAAACAGACGTTTCCTTCGTATTATTTGTTTTTATCAGTCCGAAATGGGTTCGTTTTCCACGAGATATCGAGGGGAGTTGGAAGGAAAAAATCTGCATGAGCGCAGCATCGTAAAATTGATGGGTGGCGTGCAGTTGCGGTGGTTGTCTAGAAGACGTTTATTTTATGGGCGCCAATAGAAGTCGCTTAGGTCAGCTTTGTGCAGACGAAGAGGGGGAAGGAAAAAAAAAGTTTTTGAGGGAAAAATGGAGGCCTTCATTGGTCACGGGGGGAAGCAGATGTGTGTACTCGTTGGAAATGACACATGAGATTGAGCGAGGGGCATTGAGTTTGCTCGGTGTGTCCAATCGCGGATGAGATAATCGTTTGCGATTGATTTCTGTTTTAGTTTTTGATTTTTAGCTCCGCATTTTGCGGATGAAATGGGACGTGGAGGCCGAGGGCGCGGACTTGTCACGAATGGCATCTAAAGTGGGTCGGGAGTTGGCCGTGTGGTCACATCAGGACTCTTAGATCCAGGATATTGGCTCGTGGAACGGTCGCTTGGGAGGACACGATAGACGCCACTCGAATGGGTGTCTATATGAGATTTCGCGGTTTCTTTACACATTTGCCGGCAGGGGGTGTCGCTTAAAGCCCGGATGGCGTCAGGGGGGGGGGGGACGAAGGGGGCGTTTGTTCGGACACGGCTAAGTGTGAGGGCCAGCGAAGCGTGATGTTTTTTCTCGGTCGACTTGTTTGTGTGTAATTCATCTTGAGGAGTTTTTGAAGGTCTTTATGGGGGTAATTTGTGACGGGAGGTCACGTGCGTGAAACGGGCCGGAAATGAGAGTTAGGTGGGGCAAATGGTCAGGTAAGATGGAGACGTTTATTATATTGGTAATCGAGTTGCTTTGGCTGCGGTTGTCAGCGTGATTGATGAGGAGAGTGATGAAGGGGAAGAGAGTTTTTGGAGAAAAAAAATGTCGAGCGATGGTTGAAAAATAGAATGAAAAGAGTGGAAAACATGTCGTGCTATTGTCGTTTGCTAAGTCCGGGTGAAAGAGATCCCCTTCTTTTCAAATGGGAGTTGCAACGACGATACTTCACGTGTACGGTGGGTGGGACAAGGGCGTACATGCGAGCTTCAATGGTGGCCTATTGACGGTGAAAAAGTGGGGGAAGTTTTTGTTTAAAAGGAGAAGAAAAAAAAAATAGGAGAAGGGGGAATGGAATTGACCACAAATTTAAAAGGGGCTAAAAATAGTCGGGGTTCGTGGGGTATGGTTTATTTCTCTTGTAATTTAGCAGTCTGCGGAGCACCGGTGCGGGAAATGGGCAGGTAGCTTGAAAGAAGGTTTTGTAATTTAAACATTTATTTTAGTGTTTTTGAACAGTTTAGACATTTATTTTAGTGTTTTTGAACAGTTGAGACATTTATTTTAGTGTTTTTGAACAGTTTAGACATTTATTGTAGTGTTTTTGATTAATTTAGACATTATTTTAGTCATTTTCTTCAATTTAGACATTTATTTTAGTAGTTTTTTTTTTATTTAAACATTTATTTTAGTGTTTTTGAACAGTTTAGACATTTATTTTAGTGTTTTTGAACAGTTTAGACATTTATTTTAGTG
>JAQFXT010001664.1:0-16078 GCA_034683725.1 Strigamia crassipes
TCAGTCGTTTTGGTCAATTTAGATATTGAATTAAGTCGTTTTGGTCAATTTAGATATTGAATTCAGTCGTTTTGGTCAATTTAGATATTGAATTCAGTCGTTTTGGGTTAATTTAGATATTGAATTCAGTCGTTTTAGTCAATTTAGACCCGCATTGTAAAGAATACCGTCTTTTGGGTAAGAGGGCCATGTTTACTTGATTAGTTTACCGCGAAAGTAAAATTTTAAATTTTACATTTTTGGAAAACTGTAATCATGTAAACTTAATAAAGTTTAGACTTTGATGTTTTCATGCACAAAAAATTGAAGTTGGCGTCAAGATACCAGCTAGAATGATCAGATGGTAAGAACAATTATAAATATCTTAATGTACATTCATTTTCCCATTGATTTTTCTTTGTCCCATTAAAAGAAAAGTTTAGAAATAGCATAGTGTAAGTTATGGCTACACATCAGGCACAAAAGCAATAAAAATTATATTGCATTAAGTGCAATAATGATTCCATTTTTTTTCTTTGCCTAATTCTACAACACTGATGCTTGGGTGTGTCCGTTTTTGATATTCTTTTCATTTTGGAACCCGCTGCTGGAATTGTGCATGGAATATTAGACCAGAATGAATTGAATTAATGATGACAGATTTGCAAATTAACTATAACTTTTCCCTTGCTGAACTGCCACATCTGATGAAACCTAATTAAATTAAGTGGCACAGTAATTTTTATTGGCACATGACAGGGGAATTGCTCTTTTTTCCACATTTTATTTATATTCCTATATCTGGGATTTTTTTTCCTTCAAACATAGTCACAAGTGGAGGGTCTGCTGGGTCTTTAAAATTCAAGTCTTTTCCTCATTATTTTAATTTTCGAAATAGTTATTTAAATGTGCAATGGTGAATTGAATTAGATGATTAATGAAGCGAGTGACATGCTGGGTAATGATCCATTTTTGAAGGTATTAACTGACTGTTTGTTGCAATAAATTTTAAAATTAATTTTATAAATAAATTTTTTTTATAGTGTGGAACTTCATATTAAGCATAATTATGCTAAAATAAAGTAAGTAACCAATAAACTCATTAACAGGTAGTGAAATATTCTTGTTTTGATGTCTTTGTGTGCAACAAACTTGACAATTGTGTGTTAAATGCACGCGCTTAATGTGATGGGCAGTTTGAATTTAGCATCAAGATATCCGGTAGCGAATGGTAGTTTAGTGAGCCAATCAAGACAGGACCACCACAAAACAAGCGTCTTGGGTCCTCATCCACTTTGTTCATCATGGTGATGCTTAGGGACTTGACTGTTGGGCCATTCCAGTATTGTGAGTGGTCATCTGGGCCGGATGTAGTAGCATCCACTTAGAACATAGACAAACCGCATAATTGTATTAAAACAATACAGGATTTTCTATTTTACTTAAAAATTCTTTTTTAAGTTCAAATTGTATATGATACACAGTTGAACCTCGTTATAACGAATTTTTTTAGATGACTCAGTTGGGATCCCATAGAACACCATGTTAAAAAATTTCGATACAACGAATTTTGATATTACGAATTATTTGTTATAAAGAACAAGTTTTTAAGAACTCTCTAGTCCTTTTTATAACGAATTTTGAAAATTAATCACACGACTCACTTGTTTTCATGCTGTGCCAGAAAATTTCATTTCGGTGAAAATAGCCATTCCGTACAAAGATATATCTTTCTTTCTCTCCCAATTCTTTAAAAAACAATTAAAGTAAACGTGTTTTTAATTAGTCAGTACATTGCATTAACCAGGCAACCATTTTTCAGAAATTAAATTGGTCTATTACTCCGCATTACCAACAAATTCCTGACATAATTAAATTGATAATGAACTTTTTACAAAGCACTCAAACTGCATAAAGATGATGAAAAATTATAAGTAAAAGGTTTTGAGTGTTAAAAAAGTATTATCACCTTGCTTCAGCAGGTGACGTAATTAGTGAAATGTGGATCTCATTAAACTTTAACGAGGGCCACGTTTGATTAAGAAATCTGCGGTTTTAGCTAAATGACTGTAGTGTGACACATTTCACGAGCGAAGTAAATTTCCCATCAATTTTTATTTAATATACAAGTATTCGATTATTAAATGGACTCGACCGCCCCATTGATCTTTCAAGGGTCTATATTTAGCCTTGAAGAATGAATTTTTGGAGAGAAAAAAAGAGTGGAAAGAAATCATGACCCTCTTGTGATTTGGCACTCATGAATTTACAGGTATGATGGTACTTGGCATTTATTAGAATATTTACAACTTTGAACGCTATAAAAGAGCTTTGCATTCTTTTGGGTGGGTGCCAAAAAGTGAGATTTCAAATGCAAAATAACAAAATGGAAAATTGGACTCGATAATCATTTAACGCAAGGGATTAATAAGTGTCAAACATGAAGATGTGTCGTAAAGTTGAAGTTTGAAAATAAACTAAAGGGGGAAAAGTTTGTCTGGGTATGTGGAAAATATTGAAAAATAAAAATAAAACTTTTTTATGAAATTTCGCAATCTCAATAATTTTTATCGTACTTTTTCAACAAATAACAAATTGGTCAAATTTCAACATAATAATGAAATAGTCAAAGAGTAGAATTATTTTCATAGATTTTTGGAAAAATGTTTTTGGCTTGGGGTCAAAAATGACCCGGGTTGGGTTAAATGTCGCGCGCATGTCCATTTGGCTGAAACTAAATCAGCCGCCATTAGGCCTGTGCGATATTTTTTCCAAGTGAATATGAATGCGATATGGCATTCGTATTCACTTGGCAGCGATATATCGCAAAAGCGATATATCGCACAGAAAAAGCGATATATTGCAATATCGCGATATATCGCAATATCGCATTATATCGCGATATCGCAGTATATTGCAATAGCGAAATTTATCGCCATATTGCAATATATCGCGTTAAAATGAAATTTTAAAAATACAACATAATTTTAAAAATAAAATGTAATTACAAAAATAAAATTTATTTTTAAAAATAAAATGGAATTTTAAATAAGCAAAAGCCAATATATCGCAATATATCGCAAGATATCGCAATTTATCGCAATATCGCAAATCGCAATATATCGCAATTTATCGCAAATTGCGATACATCGCAAGCAACATCCATATGTAATATTGAGTTGCGATATTTAAAATTCGATATCGCATTTGCGATATATCGCAATATCGCACAGGCCTAGCCGCCATTTTAAAACTTAGATTGAGACAACCCTTAAAAAAGCTTATGACCCCGGTCATCCAACATGTGGATGCTCGGACCCTTAAAGTTCGGGTCGTTTCGTTTTTCCACCAGAAAATTTATAGACAGGAAAAAAATATAGACCATAATTCTGAAAAATAAATAACATTGCAGTAAAAGAATCTGCACTTTCTGGATCGGCTAGTCAACCAAAACATTTTCGGGAACTCACAACACCGTAGTGTTGATTCTCGCGTTGTGTTAATTCTTTATTGGACGTGTCTATCGATTTCAAGCATGTAACTTGTTGTGTAGTGAAGTGGAACAATAAAGGTCTTAAGTTGAAAACTCCTTTATTCGTAAACGTCTGAACTTTCTACAGATAGTAACATTCATTGTACGAGGAATTATGCAAATACTGACGTATCTGCGTGATAAGTTATTTTTAGGTTTGTGTGACTTTTAGAGTCTATTTTATGCTTTAATCACCAATTTAATGCAGCAGTAAAAGTTCATTATTTCTAACTTGTAGCTTAACCTCTCTATTCACATGGTGAATTATATACAGTGACAATCTATCAGCTTATCTTCACACCCACTACACTCATTACCTCATTACAAAATTGATTTTATAATTCATTCACAAGAGAAAATTTCTATTCTCAAAACAAACTGCATTCATTTGATTATTATTCAAAACCATCAGTACTGTTGCTAGGCTTTATTTGAGTGGACTCAGTGGCGTAGTTAGAACTTTTGCCGTCCGGGGCGGTCTCTGAGTTTGCCGCTCCACTCTCTAAAAATGTTTGCAAAAAACTTGCAAAATTTTGTAAAAATTGGCAAAATTTTGCAGATTTTTGAAAAATTTTGCGCTCTTTTTGGTGTTTTTATGCAAAATTTTGCATTTATTTGCAAATTTTGCGTTTGACTGCAAAATTTTTCAAACTTTTAAAAAAATTTTGCAGAAGATTTTGTCAAGTGCCGCTCCCAAAAAAGTGCCGCCCGGGGCGGCCCGTCCCCCCCTTGCTACGCCACTGAGTGGACTAGAGAAGGGGGCTAGCAGGACACTTGGTAAAACCCTGAACTTCTGAACAGGCTGATCAGTTGATTCAGTTTTTTGGTTAGGTTTGCTTAGGTTATGGTAAGTTAGGTTAGGTTAGGTTAGGTTAGGTTGTGTTGTGTTATGTTAGGCTGGTTCAGTAGTTCAGTCTTTTACCAAGTGCCACTAGGTGGACCCACTGGGTGCCAGGTCCCAAATCTTAGTGGGTGGATTTATAAGTGATTATTCTGTGTAATCGCTGGGACTCTTGAGTGTTCAGCTACAGACGCCACGTGGTCAAGGGGACGGCCATGGGATGCTAGTTGCAACACACACGATAGAATGAAATAAAACACACAAAAACGCACTATTTAAATGATTAAACACTTTATTAATTGTTGTCTAGGGGCCAGTGCACCTATTAGGTTCCCAACCCCATCGCATGTTTCTGACCACTAGTCACGCATTTGAGGATCGCATAGTTAGCGAGTTCAAGTTGATTTTTACCTTGACATGCCCAGTCGGACATGGTGCACACAATCAGTAAGCTTAGGTTTCTGTGGTCTGTAAACCAGACACGCAGAACTGGGAAATGTCGTGCATTACTCGGGTCTTTGGTGCGTATGGGAACGGACCAAGTGTGGAAGTTGTGGACAGCCTATCATCTTCCAGACATTTGCTGATTCTGTACACTCGACTTCTGGTCTTGCCGCGTCCTCGTGTCCAATTGGCCAGAATTGGATCGCAGCTCCACCTATTGCTAGAGAGCCGCAAAGGGGACCACGAACTGTTGGCCAGTAACCGCTTTAACGCTCACAGGACTTTGAAGTTAAAAATTTAAAAAGTTCTCAAGAATTTGAGATGTTACCACGTATGACCACTAGCGTTTACTTAAATTTTACACTTTTTTGTATTTGACCTATAATGATGTGCTTGTTTAATTTTTTCATCAGCAACATCAGTTTAAATCCATTGCCATCCAGTGTTAAAGTGAGTTTTAACCAAATTTAACGGACCAACCACAACACCAGTTTAAAGATTATTGAAGGTTTAAGTGCCGCACTATCTGCATTTTTGTGCTTGTGTTCAATTAGTTGTAAAACCATCTAATGTGTGTAAGATCATGTGTATTGATCTTTTTTTTTTTCTCTGTTCGTTGACTGAAATGATGATGAAATTGATTGTTTGTAGCAGGGGTAGTAATACCAAGCAATCAATTGTCTTGGTGTACAAAGTGATAAATTGGAGAGAAAAATCGCCAAAAAATTATAGGGGTAGGAAAATTAAATACATGAAATTGTCACTTGTAATTTATAAGTTTTGATAAGAAATGTTTGTTGCTCTTTAATTTGGTAGTTTTGTTTCATGGACATTCTTTGTTCTTGGTGTGATACTTTGACCTCCATCCAACATATGTTCTATTCAATTTGTTTGGTCTATTTTACATTTCTAACGCGTTGCATCCCTGAAGCAAACTCGTCAAGTGACTTGAAAATTTTCCTTTGTGGAATCTATTTTCTAGGTAATTTTGCTGATACAGAAGCTATACTTTGCAAATCATGGGTCAGTACATTGAGCAGGAATGAATATTTGTTTTTCTTTTTTTTTTTTTTTTTTTTTTTTTATTAAAGAAAATTGGTTTTTTCAGGGTGGATATTGTTGCAGATATGTGATTTTTCAAATAATATGTTTTCATTGTGTGCATTTATTTTTTTTTAATTTTTAATTAAATTTGTACATGCGAGGTGCATTTGTAAATTGATTTAGACTAAACAGCATCTCCGGTGAAATTTGTAATCATTGGTTATTTATTTAATTAATTATTCTACATTGAAATTTTCTGCCCCTTAAAACTCTGGTGTAACGATTAAGCCGGCTTCACTGCATTAACGTACATCGCTTCAACTAACAGATTTAAGCTTTCATCAGAAGAGGCGCTGGCAATTAGTTTTTTTAAAATATAAGTAATGAAATATATGTAATATTACACAGTTTGTGCCGTGTACTTTTTCCTTAAAATTATAGTCAATTTTACGTTATAAATATTGTAACGTAAAAATATAAAAGTTTAGTTTGTGCTCGCACTTTCACGTTACAGTTATAAAAGTCGACTTACCTTACAAAGTCACGTGATTTCCAAAACTAGGAACTGTTTCTTATCTTAAATATAGATACAATTTTTGTTTTAAACTAATTCGAAACAATGCCACAACTTTATTATTGCGAATCGAAATGATTTCCAAAGGAAAACAATGAGATAAACAGTAACGCGCGCTTCTATCGCGAATGAAGCGGAGAATTTAAAATGGCGGCGAACGAGGTCGTTGCAAACCGCAATTTTTGGTCAGTGACGTCACAGTGACGTAAATAGTGGAAAATTACCGGATTGGCTACGATATTTTTCGATATAGTGTAAACTCCGTTAGATTTATGAGTTTTCCACTATAGTTATTAACATAACGAGGGTTTTTATATCGTAAAAGTACGTGGCACAAACTGCGTTACATTATATCTAACATAATTAATGCTCTCTATTAAATTAGAAGTGAACATAAAAAAAAAATTGACATTATTTGACCAATCAACGACATTTTTTGTGGGTAAATATTGTCCAGTTTAATCGACAGCAAAATTTGTTCTTGACCGATTCCCTAATTCAATTTTAAGCTAGAGTTCTCTTTAAAATTCATAAATTTTAAATAACTGGCATAATCGAATGTTCCAATCTAATCAAATTATTATGATGGAAATTTTGAAGCGTTGACCGATGCTCCAAAACTGAATTTTCTAATCGTGTGTGTGTGAAAAAAAAATATTGTTAAATTACGAAATTTACTAATTTTATACCGTAATTTTGTGTGAAATTAAGTATTTTTATAGAAACTCATCATTATTCAACAATCTTTCAAAGCCACTATGCATACTTTAAAAATGTATATATATATATATGCGTGGAAAGTGAGTGACCTACTATGTTTTGCTTGCTTGGTTGCACCACTGCACATAGTGCCAGAAAAGTACTACACTTTTAGTTCTTTTTTCTTTTCTCTTTTCACCTTTTTTTATTTGGTTGGAAAGTGTCCTTCCTATTTTCTTTTTTTCTTCTTTTCTTTTTTTTTTCTTGTTTGTAAGGCAGTAGTTTGTTTTCAAAAAAGAAAAAAAGGAAGAAATTCTTCTTTCTTGAAGATTGTGCACTGATCCAATTAGCCAGACTATGGACGAAATGACGCATTGAAGAACTGAAACTTTATTTTTTCTTTTATCTACTTTTTTCAACTTGCCCATTGGTTGTTGTCCAGTTTGTGTGTTCGATTGGTTTTATGGCATGCTAGTGGTTGAGCGACCTGTTAGTGCTAGACTTGTTAGTGCTAAGCCATTTGCCAGGATTGAGTTGCTGCATACAAATCAAGTTTTGCATTTTCCACTTGGTCTTTTGTTTGTGCATGTGAGTGTACAGGTAATTTCTGAACACCCCCCACAACTAACTCCCCTTTCTACTTCTTTAACTGTGTGTGTGTGTGTGTTCCATTTGGCAAATTGTAGCTGAACTGTTTAGTCTGAAAATTTGGTGCAGTGAATCAAATAAATTAACTGACATGTGCACTGAATTTGAATTGACTCTTCAACATTGTTTTGATGAATGAGTTTCAGTTTAACAAAAATAAGAATAATGGTTTGAAGCTTCTAAAAATTATGGTTTTTGTGGTGTATTGCCATAGAGTCTCTGCAATTCAATGTATATTGGACCGGTGGGACCGGTTTGGACCAAAATTCTTTGTGAATTATGCTTATAAAATGTATTTGACTATCTAAATATATTTTCCGATGTTTATGGCATCTTTGTGCATTTATTCTCGATTTTTTTAAAAAATGTTTTTGTGTGCAATTTTTATGATACTTTCGTATTTATTTCTGATTTTTTATTTTTTCCGATTTTTTAAAATTTTTTTGAATTTTTTTTTTTCTGATTTTTTGGTTAATGTGCATTTTTTGTTTTCATTTTCGTTTTTTGTGTCATTTGGTCTTCTTTTCGTTTTTTAATCAGCAAATGAAATTTTATTTATTTATTTGTTGATTTATTTTTTTACTGGAAAAATAAAATTATCTTATTGTGATATGAAATTTTCCATTTATTTAAAAAAAAATTTATTTGAACTAACTACTGTTGAATTAACTTCCTGCGAATTTTTACACTCATACACTTCGTTAGGTTTATAACGCATTGCATTATTACGCAATTTGTTGGTGCCATCTCTGGCAAACTTGTGTAAAAAATTAGGTCACAGCGCAATAACAATATTCGTGGTATTGCAGGAAAGCTGTACCCAAATAAACTTGCATAAAACATTGGGACAGCTTCCCTGCAATACTAATCAGCGTTATTTCAACAATACTCGAGGTATTGCGGGGAAGCTGCACTTTCCGTTTTTATTTAATATAAATCTTGATATTTAGACAAAATTTAATGCAAAAAATTTGAAAAGTGGCCAACACCGATCTCGGGATTGAGACCCGCAGAATGCACTTTTCGGATTCGAAATTTGGAAAATTGTTGTAATACTAGCTTTGACTACTAGGCATGTTTACCCATTGGTCAAGGACTCTTTAACACAACAATTTACAAGACGGCTACAGTTTTAACGGGTTTCGGGTTTTCGTTCACTTTCAGTTCATATCTGTGCAAGAAAAACCATATTTCGTATTTCATTTTTTATTTATTTTTTAATTTTTTGGGAAAATGGTCTGACGGAGAAGATGGACGGTGTGAGACCAAAGGGGCAAGCGATTACTCCAACCTTTTGTCGGCAAGCTACAAGACTCCAGCTAATGAGGGCGGAGTGAAATAATTCAGCTGGCATCAATCTTATTAGAAACATTACAATTTGACCCAGAATAATCAGATTGGGAACAGCTAGTTGAATCACTCATCATATATGACCGAGCAGCGCAGTGAAGCCACCATTCTTTTTTTGGAGCTAGATAGCTCAAAAAATTAAAGCGGAGATGGAATTTCAAAAAAGAAAACATTTTCTAGTGTCCAATAATAGTTTCAATCATTTAATAGAAATTATTTCAACGAGTTTATATATTTATTGCAATATTTTTTTGTTTCTTGGTCAACATTTAAGTTTATTGCATTTCTGATATTATTTTTAGTATCTTCCGGTTGTTTGTTTTGCTGTGTTCAAATATCATATAAGTTATCCCAAAATGTTTATTTTTATTTTTTCAAGCTTTTTTGACATTTAGAATTTATAAAATTTATTACTTTTATTTTTTACATTAATTAAAATGCAATTATTATTGACAGCGACTCTATAAAACATTAATGAAGTGAATGGAAAATTACCACCACCGAAGTCAGAGTTTAGGCATCGCATTATGATGATACGGAATTCATAATTAACAAGGCGTCGGAAATTCGAAATAATCAATTATGGAAGCAAAAAAATAAATAAATGAATAAATAAATTACAGAAAAAATAAAATAAAGATAAACGAATAAAATCGTGCACATATTGAATGTCCAATTCATTTTTACCGATTGTTGCCTAGGTCAATTCATGAGAAGACGAGTTTTGCACTCTTTTTTTATTGGTTTTTTTTTTTTTTTTTTTTTTTTTTTTTTTTTTTTTTTTTTTTTTTTTTTTTTTCTTCTTGCCCTCCTTTGAATTTTCTGTAGGTTGCACACGTGCGCAGATCAATCGTGTGTGCCATTGCTCTCTCGGTCTCCCTGAAAACCGATTCGATCAATTTCCCATCAGTCTTGCAAGACAGTGAGTCGTGGTGAGTTATGTGTAGAGGAAAATAAGGGAAAATATTGTGTCTTTCTTTCAAACATTCAAGTATATACTAACTTGTATAATATGTCTTTCTTGACAGTATTGTTTTAGTTTAATATAAATAAAAAGATGGTTTTAGTATTTGTTTTCAAAATGGCTGCTGAAATGTAGATTTATAATAAAAACTTGAAATTAGTGATCTGAAATACTTACAGTCAACAAACATTGGAGAAAGTGATATCATAAAATCCAATCATTGGGGGAAGTGACGTCACAAAAACTAATACTGGAGGAAGTGATGTCAGAAAAAACAATCACTGGAGGAAGTGACGTCACTGTGAACCTCTCAGGGTTCCACCCTGACCTCCGTACGGTCCCCACGCGGACCACGACCCACCGGAAATCTCTTCCCCGACCCCATTTTGTTTTGACCGGAATTAAAGCATTCGTCAACCTAACCTAACTACGCTCGTCTCGTTTCTTTACCCTTACAGTCCCAAAACCCAATGATTGCAGAAGTGACGTCACAAAACTTAATGATTGCAGGAAATGACGTCATAAATTCAAAACACCGGAGGAAGTGACATCACAAATCCAAAACATCGGAGGAAGTGACATCCCAAATCCAAAACATCGGAGGAAGTGACATCACAAATCCAAAACATCGGAAGAAGTGACATCACAAATCCAAAACATCGGAGGAAGTGACATCACAAATCCAAAACAATGGAGGAAGTGACATCACAAATCCAAAACATCGGAAGAAGTGACATCACAAATCCAAAACATCGGAGGAAGTGACATCACAAATTTAAAACAATGGAGGAAGTGACATCACGATTCGGGCTTACTTACCGACATGTTTTATCGACTTCGTTTTTGCTCGATTGTTTCTACTTAACCTGAGGTTTTTCTTAATTTTTTCTAGCAAAGGAGGAATGGCTGGCACTCTTCTAGACCTCCTGCAATCTTAACCTTATTGCTTTCTTTAATTGTATGATACCAGTGGTAGAAAGTATTTTACTTTTTAGTCAGAAAATCGTGAGATACATACTATAGAAATGATCCTGTGAAATATGATCTAATTCTGAAGTTCTGAAAACGTATCGTTCATTGACGATTTATCTGAAGCCCAAATCCAAAACACGAAAACTTCGGGCCGGTTACTTTTTTCAGTTAAAAATTTGGGGGCAGGTAAAAACACCATTAATTCTTTCTACATATTACCTGAAGGTCTTGCATTACAAAAATTTACAACATACCTAAAACATGTGAAACACGACTTTTTGACTACTGTATCGCTATACCGCTATAGTGGATACTATTTTGCACTCAACAACAATTAAATTGTAAACACTAAAAACATTTGCAACAGATTTAAGGTAGCCATTTTGCTGCAGCTTCAACAGCTTTGTGATATAAATATCAAAGTTAAAAATAAAAATGAAAGAAAATAAACTATTCACTTACATTATTCATTGCATTCTTTTCATCCACTCACCGAGAAATACCGGAAAAAAGTTTATTTTTTTTTTCGCTCCCTTTTTTTGATTCACTGCACTTTTTATCCTTCTCTTCACTCACTTCTCCCAACGGAGGGAGGATGCAATAACTAGAAAGCGATATTCTCGCAATTCCGCCCATTCCTAGTCTCGCTGGAGACTCCATCTTGACATTCTTCTTGCTTAAGATGCACCACTTCCTTAGTGAAGGGGTCACGATTGTCTTTCATGATGATGTTCCACCCACTTTCCCCTTTCCTCATGTGACTGAGATTTTGTGATTGTTTTTATAATCCCTCTTGTTTATTTTTTTTTTTCACTTTTACTTTGTTTCCTTACACACCCTTTTTCTCTCTCCACTGTTTTCTCTACTTCATCCATAGTCATTGATTGCAGGTAGAGGACAAAGATCGAGGGCGACTAGTCAGATAACATGTGATTCATTCGATTTAAATTTGTAATTTTATTTTAAGCAAAATTTTCTAACTTATTGATGTCGATGTACTTTTACGTTACAAAAACCCTCGCTATGCCTGTAACTATAGTGGAAAACTCATAAGTCTAACGGAGCTTACAATAGTTGCATTCAATCTCGAGAAGGTGAATTGTCTTCTCCTTAAATGACTTAAAGAAGTGACTTAAAAAAGTGACTGTGACGTCACTGATCAAAAATTGCGATTTGCAATAACTGTAACGTGAAAGCGCAAGCGCAAACTGAACTTTTATATTTTTACGTTACAATATTTTTAACCCACATTCTCCCAGTTACAAAAATTGTAATTTTTCCTTAAAGGAGTTACACTGCCACGAGTTACTTTTTTTGGTCTCGGTAACGGCAACCGGTTCCCGCCCGGAATTTGATACGTTATCCTATATGAGATTTAATCTTCCATTTTAACTGGGACAAAAATAGTCTTGGATGTAAATTCTTTCTACTTTCAACATTAGTTCAACGTAATTTACCACAGCTGTTATCAGATATTTCTGTGAGAAGTTAAATCAATACGAGTGTTCAGTTTGGAACGCAAGCGGCTTTGCTTTGCTTTACTTCTATCCCTGTGGTCGTTTCAATTTGTGTTTTAGATGTAACGACACTCGTTTCAGGTGTAGGTTATTGAGCGCGAACTTAGCGTCCGGTTAATCAAATAATGTAACCGGTCGAAGCGATTAAAATTTTACTAGCCAACCTTTCCTAAACTTAATCTAACTGAAGTGCTTAGACGCGTGCATTCCTAAATGCATTCGTAAGAGTGCCACAATGGCTGCAGAGAAGCCAACCCAAGCTAAAACTATAGAAACGCCAATTTCTTTGCCACAGATAAATTGGTTAAATTTCAACATAAATTTGAAAAATCAAGATAAGAAAAATCACCCAGATTGGGTGCAATCGTACTTTTCCCTTGAAATTATAGTCAATTTTACGTTATAAATATTGTAACGTAAAAATATAAAAGTTCAGTTTGCGCCATTTACTTTTCCCTTAAAATTATAGTCAATTTTACGTTATAAATATTGTAACGTACAAATATAAAAGTTTAGTTTGCGCTTGCGCTTTCACGTAACAGTTATAAAAGTCGACTTACCGGATTGGCTACGCTATTTTTCGATATAATGTAAGCTCCGTTAGACTTATGAGTTTTCCACTACAGTTATAGGCATAACGGGGTTTTTTTATAACGTAAAAGTACATGGCGCAAACTACGTAATATTATTTGGGAAGGGCTTACATTTTTGCGTATACTTTAAAATGTCAAATCAAGTAGTTAATAACCAATGATAGTTACGCATAACAAGAAGTTTCAACCAGTTAAATAGACAAACATTTGACCTAGGGTCTGTGAAGGACGCAAACAATTGTATGATTTTCGTAAAAAAAAAAAGATTTCATCGAGTCACTAAAACTAATGGCGTCGAAGCTAGAAAAAGCCTCGAAATTTTCTAGAGTATTAAGTTTTTTTTTGTGTGTGTGTAAGTCCACACAACACAACACAATAGAATGTGGAAAGTAGTTCACGTCCAAGAGACCCTCACTTAAAGAAATAGTTAGAAAAACATTGGAGTTGCAAACCACTTTGTAACGTGTGCTTGAAGAGTGCTGAGTCAAGAAGTGATAGTGCGGAATCGAGGAGGGGTGCAATATTCTGACTGAGAGTGTGGTCGATGGTAATCTAAAGGATGGTCTGCTGTACAAGAGTAGCAGATGTGCTTATGGTTTTATCTTGCTGGGGAGAAGAGAGATACTCGGCGCCATCAACCTGTCAATTAGGTATGGCTGTCATTCCACACCATTGAGTCGATCGGTTTGTGCAAGGGCACCAAAGATTTGCCACTCAAATTGCACACTTTCAACCCTTTTAGCCAATTGTCATATTATGCAACACATTTGCTCCGTTCTTTAAGGAAGTGTATGGCTTTGAAATGGATTTAAATGATAGTTGATATGGCGTGGAGATCTTGGGCTCTGAAAGGCCTGCTTGTTGGGGGTTGGGTAAACAATTGAGAGGGATAGAAATATTTTGAGGTTTTGGATTGGTTAAAGAGGAAGTGTGGGGAAGATGGATTTGGATGGAGTTTTTGTTATTTTATTCTGGATTTGAATGGATTTTTGGTATGTTTTTAGTGGATTTGGATTTATATGGATTTATTAATGAATTTTTTTTAGATTTGTATGGATTTATAATGAATTATTTGGGTTTATTGGATTTATTGGATTTATTATGAATTTTTTGGATTTTTGGAATTTATTAAGAATTTTTTGGATTTTTTGGATTTATTATGAATTTATTGGATTTATAGTGAATTTTTTTAGATTTACATGGGTTTGGGTGCAGCAAATACCAAAATCACCGAATATGAAATTTTTACCGAATATTAAAATCCCCGAATGCTGGATTTTAACGAATAGGCCCAATATTGAATGTCTTCTGAATGTTCAGTGTATCTATAATCTGGATTTATAATTGATTTGGTTGGATTTACGATGAATTTGATTGGATTTACAATGGATTTGTTTGGGTTTTAGTAGATTTGGCTTGATTTACAATGGATTTGTTTTGGTTTTAGTAGATTTGGTTTGATTTACAATGGATTTGTTTGGATTTACAATGGATTTGTTTGGATGTAGTAGAATTGGCTTGAGTTACAATGGATTTGTTTGGGTTTTAGTAGAATTGGCTTGATTTACAATGGATTTGTTTGGATTTTAGCGGATTTGGTGGGATTTTAGTAGATTTGGTGGGATTTTAGTGGATTTGGTGGGATTTTATTAGATTTGGTGGGATTTTAGTAGATTTGGTGGGATTTTAGTGGATTTAGTGGGATTTTAGTAGATTTGGTGGGATTTTAGTGGATTTGGTGGGATTTTAGTAGATTTGGTGGAATTTTAGTAGATTTGATTGGATTTATAGTTACTTGGTTGGGTTTATAGTTATATTGTTGAATTTAAATTCACTTTATTTGGATTTACGATGGATTTATTTGGATAAATAGTAGATTTGGTTGGATTTACAATGAATTTGTTTGGCTTTGTAATAGATTTGTTTGGTTTTGTAATGGATTTGTTTGGATTTAGTTCGATTTAGTTGGATTTGTAGTTATTTAGTTGGATTTACATTGGATTTGTTTGCATTTATAGTGGATTTGTGTGGATTTGCAATGGATTTTTTGGATTTATAGTGTTCAACATTTCATATTTTATTTTCAGGATTTCTGTGCATTTATCGAATTTCTATTGATTTTTAAATTCAAAATATATTAGCAGTGGCATAGGGGGAAGCAAGGGGAGAAACCACTGCCCTTTTTTGAAAAATGGCGCCTAGTTCACGTCTGCGATAACCATAATCTAGAATGAGTTTAAAATTATTTGGTATGAATCACAGTGCCTTTTTATGTGCTCTTCCCCCTAACTTTAAAACCTGGATACACCCCTATATATTAATTAAGCAAATGGGGTAAAATGCAAATTGATGTTTACAAAAAAAAGACATCGGTAAAACTTGACCCAGCTGAAAACAAATTAATTTTAATCCAACAATGATAATCTTATTAATTACTGACATACAAACAATAAAATCAAATGCATATTTAAGAAATATATATTTTCTGTTTTTTTTTTTTACATTTGAATTAGGCCGCCAGATGGTGCAGAAGTTAAATTAGTATGCGATTTTTCAAATAAAAACTATTTCTTGATGCTTTATTTTAATTTTTGGATGCAAAGCTTAAACACAGCCAGGGAATCTGATTATTAATAACTGTCAAAAAAATTATTCAAAAATTTATGTTTTGGAAAATAAATTTTACTTTACCATTTTATGACCCAGGAAGTTCATGTAGTAAAAACATCCGCACATTACGAATTTTGTGTTAATTTGCATTGATGTTTGGATTTTGAATCCTAAGTTTGACAAAAATCATGAAAAATACATTCTAAAATTTTAAATCGTTTTTTTTTTGCAAATAAAAAAAGATCTGTGTTTCCAATCAAAATGTTACTGTCATAAATGGAAAGAATGTGAAATTCTACGCAGAAAACATG
>JAQFXT010001665.1:0-16070 GCA_034683725.1 Strigamia crassipes
AAACATCGATACATCGATACATCGCCGCTCAAAAACATCGATGTAGCATCGAAATTTCGATACATCGCAGGGCATTAGTGTAAACCAGAAGCAAATCAGCAGACTAATCACAATGCATAATGGTGCGCGAATCCCCAATAGATCGCGGGTCTCTATTAAGGGAGAGGGAGAGGGAGGAGAAGGAGGAGCCAAAATGTGCAAGTAGTGCGCGGGTCTCTATAATAGACACCCGCGTTCATTGATTTTCAGTTATTTGTTTGCGAATATTATCAACTAAACCAATAAATATTGTTAATTTTAGGGAATATTTGCGGCGATACGGGTTTAAATAGTTAAAGATTGAAAACCAGCTATCTGAAAAGAGTTGCCATTGAAATGCCTCCGCAGGGTCTTATATCCGATTTGATTTAGGAAAAAATAAGGTTAGGCCTGAAATTAGGTGTCTAGGGGATTTTCAGTAGTAAAATGCACAAAAACGAATACTTACAAAAGTTTATTAAATGTAAGAAATACATTCTGAATTAATACTAAATTTAAGTGAATTAAACTAATAACGACTGAAAATTTGAAATGAAGGATAATAGTTGTCCTTATGGTTGCATGCAGAACAAAGAAACTGTTTGCGCGGGAAACCTGAAATAAAGGACAAGGAAAAATGGAAGGAAACGAGCGGGAAATCTGGATTAGACCAGAGTTTCCAACGGTGTTTTCCCCTTGCAAGGAATAAAGCGGAATACACAGCGAGCGAGACTTGAGCCGTGACTCGTCGCAATACCTCTCACAAGTGTGTGAACGGTACAATGGTATATCCGGCGAAGGAGATTCGACAAGACCGGTCACTGCACTGCTCACGCAAAATGGTCTTCCGTTGGTCCGTGGATACGGCGAGCGTCGGCTGGCGTCGGAGTTAACGAACTGGCCCAGTTCACTAACTTGTTCTACCTCAGATATATCTTCTTGGAGATGTATCTTTTTAGGTCTTCCAACAGCTATCATGGTAGGAATTTGCAGAATGATGCGAAGGTGTAATTTGGTTGAAAACAATGGAAAGACTGAATTCAAATTGAATTCCAATTGAATTGAAGATCACCTAAAATGAGTGAGACGCATGCGCATTGGTGAGTATTTGCTTAGCAACTGTGCATTACCGAGGCAAACGTCACCAACAGTAGCAAAAAACTACTAGCAACCAGGCATGCAACAGTTGGTTGCCCTGGAATTCCAGCTAGGGTAAATTGTGCCTGCAGGATTGCAGACATGCCAGTACTTAGCAAATAAGTGACAAAATATTTAATTTTTTAGAGAATAAAAACTTAAACATTTTGTTAGCTCTTTTTACAAAGAAAACATTAAGTTTTGGGAACTCATCTTGAGTTTCCACTTACCTGATTGCCAAGCTTTGCCAAACTAGAAGTGTTTGCCGTACGGGTGCACCGAATATTTGACAGATATTCGATATCCAGCCTATTTGGCCAAAAACTCACCGTTCGGTGATTTTAATATTCAGTAAATATTCGGTATTTGGTGATTTTAGTATTTGTCCGGTCCCACTGGTCCGGATTGGATTCCATTTCTCCGTAACTTTTCTTGAGTGATACGATTTTCCAGGTTTGGCAATTCCGTTCCTCTTATTAGGTGTTTTAGATTCCAGTTTCCTGGATGTGTCGGCAAATTAAGAAGTTAATTTTTAACAATTTAATGAATGTGATTACGCGAGTGATCATAGGCTAGAACGGTGCTTCTCAAAGTAGGGTTCGTGAGTAAGAGACAGCTGATCCGCTACTTACCATTGAAATGCAAAGATTATGTTACCGGCAGAGTTGCAACTTGGTAACTAGTTACCTTTACAGTTATTTAACCAAAACAGTAACTGGTTACTATTCGTTATCGTTACTTTATTAGTGAGTCTCGTTACCATTACCATTACATTGCCGGTGTCACATTTTGTTCCATGGGTTTTGAGATTCAAAACATACATAGAACAAACGTTACAGCTGTGAAATGAACGTGGAATGTTTCTTCCAATTTCATTTTTGTTTATTTGTGGCCTCGATTTTCAGCTGCGGCTACTATTCGAGGGCGGCTTTTAATCAATGAAATACGGTAGTTTGAGAAGAGCTGGGTTAGGTTTCAAACTCTTGCGTGAAATACAAGGGATTAATAATAAGAGCTCCGACTAACTTCAACTCGCTATGGATGCCCTCGAACTTATGGTTCCACGTACAACGAGATCTAGACAGACTTTTTTAGTTTATAATTTATGATTTATTATGAGGGAATAAGTCCCCTCTTCCAACTTCAGATTTGTTATAAAAAAATAAAAAATTATATATACTAAAAAATCTTCAACATCTTTTTCTCAAATTACAAGAAAACCATGTATGCCTTCGACAAAACTTCTCTTACAAATTGTGAATGGATGCTCGCCTAGTAAAAAAAAAAAATCATTGTAACAATTCCATAAAAGCATTTCACTTTCAAAGGAAACAAAACATATAATAAAAAAAACATTAACGGAAAAACAAAAAATATTTAAATTCATTCGGAGGGAAAAATGCATCGATTCATTCACACTCGTTACGTATCATTCGTTACAACATGTCTGTACAAAAATAAAATTGCTTTATCTCGGTTGCGGGTGCCGCGGAAGTGAAAGTTGCCTATTTCGTTCGTAAATATGACAAAGAGATGTTGTTAAATCACAATAACAATAATTAAAAGACATTTTGTATCAAATTAGTAGAAAATATGGTAAACTGTGTACTATAGTCCCGCGGACTGACTGGCACCAGTGCTCCGTAGTCGTAAGAAAAGCCGAAATTGCGTGTATTACAAATCTGATAAAATTTCGTGGAATTTCAATCAAATGTGATAAAATTTCGTGGAATTTCATAAAATTAAATCAAATTGAGAAAAACCAATGGTATACCGCATTTACCCTCCGCTACAGCACTGACTGGCACTTAAAAACTTAATGGAATAAAGGAAGGGTTGACAAGGGCAAGTATGCCTGGACTGGTGTCTTTGTTTAAATCTATTCTATCAATTTTCACTTTCAATCATTGCTCCAATCATCAAACACACTTTGTAATTTTTTTTCCTTTACGCTGAACTAGACACGTTATGTTACAGCTAATTACATATGAAAACAAAACGTAACTTGCATAGTGGTGCCGGCGGACCGGGCCACATTTCGCCAGGTTTTGTCTTCTTCTACCCATAATTCAATTGCATAGCACAAATCAATGAAAAGAGTTCATTGGCTACATAAAGATGTCTTTGGTTTCCTCGGTTTGTCGTTCGATCGCGGAGAAAGACTCGCGGGGCTTAGTCTCGAGCGTTGCGCTGTTTCGACACGAAAACAAAACAAAACAATCCGAGATGGGAAAATCGATCCCAAGTCCCGTCTTGGGAAATAAAATGAAAGAAATTGTTCGGCGGCCGACTCGGCCGACTCCTCAGTTTTCGTGCACAAATTTTGAGTCTCTTCGGCTAATATGTACAGAACAAATGAATTGAGCACCTCGAGGCGGGCTACAACTTAAAACAAAATCCACATCTTTTGTTTGGCGCTTTTGGCTGGTTAGCTGTTCCTGGATATCCAACTCGACTGCCACTGCCATTTCCTCAAGCTCAGTTTCAAAAGCACTATTTTCCTAAGTGTCAGAAACTCGTCGTGTCGGTAACTCGCAAGACTCCGTGTTTGTCTTTATATAGCAAAACCTTGAGTTGGATAAAACAAAAAACAATGAGTATAATTATAAAGAATAGAAGAGAGACTGAGCCGAAGGAGAAGAATGGCAGTTGAGTTGTGCTAGGTTCACAATAAGGAAGTTACGGTAAAGATGAAAGAGCGTTCGTTCGCACTAGTAGAAATATATCCCGAGTGGATATCCACAGTACATCCTTATACCCGTTCGCACCAGATAGTTTGGACTAGCCTAACGCTTAAATCTAGTTCCGAATGATTTTGCTTACAAAATACTCGGATTAATACATTCGCGCCAAAAATTTGTAAAAACTTGTAAAAGCTTGTAAAAACCGCTTATCCAGGCAAACACGTAGCCAATAAACAATCGACTGTGGGGCGTTACCGGGTATCTAGCGCGAACCGGGTATTAAGATATTCAATTTGGAATATTTATGCTAGCAAAAATATATCCAAAAGACATCCAATGGTCGTTCCCAGAATATCTTCTTTAAACATTGTCTTCTGTTGTTTGGCAATTGAGATCAAAATAAGACGTCCTCTTTGGACTGCTAGAAGGTTCGTCAATGGTAAGCTGAACGCTGTTAGTTATTTTTTTCCAACAATGTCTTATTGCCAATGTGAACACTGTGTGAAACTAGCTTTAGTGTTCCAGTACTAACAACTCCGGATGAAAAAATAAATGATGAACCAAGAAGAAAAGGCAAAGATCGACTACGCCCATCGTGATGGCGCGTTATTAATGAGAAAACAACAGTTGAGGTGAAAACAAAGAAGAGATAGATCCCTGCGGACAGCACAGAGAGGGTGAATGAGTCGAGATCAAAGTCAGGTGAAAACAAATAATGCTCGTTGTTAGTTGTCGTATAACTTATTTCTTAAGAAGAAATGGTATATATATGTATTGCAGCGGTCTAGTCACTCAACACCGGCTATAAGTAGATCTTTTTCACCTTTTGCACGGGTTTATCGGGCGAACTGTTGGCGTTCTTCCCGTTCTTTGGATTCACATTCAGCACAAGATTAATGGTCTTGTTATTGGAAGATGGCGGCAAGAAGGCATCGGAGTGGTTCAAGTGGGGCTGCGGCAGCGGGTCGTGCATCATCCGCGGTACGCTCCGTTGCCGCTCCAGGTACGGATCTACGTCGTAGAGCGTGTCCACGTTGTTCGAGTGACACCTCTGGCGGAAGAAGTAGCCCACGATGAAGCCCAACAACAACGATGCGGCTATCGACGTGCCCACGGCCAGGGCTAGCGTCTCGGCCGTGTAAATTTGCTCCGTGTCCCACGACGCGCCGTACGCTGGACCTGTTGGATAACAATTTGTCGTTAGAGAGAAACTGGCACTGGCGAAAGAAAATGCTGAAACGCCGTTAGTGGGTGTGTCGGCAAGTCTGCACCTGTCTGCCCACCCTTAAGTTTCGGTTTGTGCCAACGTGGACTCGGTGTAGGGTAGTCAGACAGATGATTGGCTCTACGGTTGACCGTTTCTTTCTTTATTCATTTGCTTTCGTTTTGTTTCGGTTTGAAACAAAAATTCCATTCTGTGCAATGACAATTAAATCAAACAAAAATCACAAACACAATAAAGAAACGCCAAGATTTGGATCGACACACCACACAAATCGACAAAAGACAAACGGCAAACAAGGAACAATCGTGCGAACATGCAACTTGCGATTAGTGGATAGTACAAGGGATTGTTAACTGAAACTGAACGTTTACAAAACATTACTACGCACAAACAAAATGATATATATACGATGTTGGCCACACAACTTAAAGAAAGATTTTTGTTGTGTGGTTTCTTTTTCGTGTTGTTAGTATAGTTTAGTCTAGTTAGTAGTTGTGGGCAGACAGGAAAGCAGACTCACTTTTGTGATTCATTTCAGCCAGGGAGGTGGGAATCGCGTTGTCCATGAGATCATTGTGTCTCCCCGGGCGACTGGGATTCTGCTGCGGAGAACGCTGCGGAGTGTTGAACGCGTGACCTACTGCAGCCAAACGAAATGTTTTGATTAATGCCGCCTACTGGAAGTGCGCGATTATTTTTCAAAGTGAATATGAATGCGAAATGGCAGTCGAGTTAACCACATCTGCAATATCTGCAATATCTGCAATATATCAATCGGATGAGTTAAAAACACTCACCGTCAGGACATCGTGCGTGGTACCCGAGCGCAACATTTTGTAGAAAACTCTGGCCAGCACTCCATCTTCTAAAAATCAAATTATTTTAATGAAAAATGATCAAAAAATTGTCATTTGTTTGTCGTTAACTCACGGTGAGCCGGCACTTGTACACTTCTGATTTCTCTCGTCCCAAGCGCAATAGGGGTCTTTGAGCGCCACACACTCGCTGCACGATGCGATTCGATCCGTGTAGCATCGTTGCAGTTTGATCGACTGGATTTCGTCGTCGGACACCACGATCAATTGTCCTTCTTCCAGACCCGTGTCGGGGTCCACGGTGCGGTAGACCCTTAGATTCGTTACGGAAACATTTTTGGCGAAAACCTGAATCTCTTCGATGACCACAGTGTCCACCGTTTTGTCTACGCCCGGGCTCTCGGCGTTGACGGCTTTTAACACTCTTCCGTTGTCCGTTCCGATGAACAGAACGTCGTATGTTTTACCGTCGGGTGTTTTCACTTGTGGGTCCACAGCTATTTGGGTAAAACGCGACTTCAAGCTCGTACGAGTGACAGTGGGATGACCCCAGAACGCCGGCACGGCTTGGTCCATCAACGTGTGGCTCTTGATAAAATTTAGAGGCACATCGGGAAGGGTCCTGGAATCGTTCACGCACTAAAATTACGAAAATTTAAAAATAATTATTATTATTATTATTATTATTATTATTATTTAAATCACCTGTCCTGGTCTGGGTTCGGGAACTTTGTAGTTGGTGACAGGCAACCAATTGAAATTCATTCCTTCTTGTTCCTTGAAGGCACCATCGAAAGAGGCCAAAATGTCTTGGAGTCTGAAGGCGCACACCGCCGAGCCGCTGATGCTATTTCTGCGCAACGAAAAAAGTGTAAAGAATGGTGCGAGAGGTGAAGTGAAGAGATCGATATCGGCGATTGCTACTTACGACGATGTGGTGAATACTCCGTAGACTAGCTGCGCTTTCTTGCCCCCGTACATTCCCTCGACTACATCGCTCGTCGATTCTGTCAACATTTCATTCGTTATTGCTTTTGCTATTTGTTATTGCGTCGTCGTATGCTTACGGATCTCGTTAAAGTAAAACGGGAAATCTCCGCCGACCGAACAGTTGAGTCTCGCTTTTAAAAACGTCGTCCAACGACTACCGAATTTGTTGGGGCCGCCTTGGTCCTTCTTACAAACACGCGCCACTCGCGAGAACACGGCCTGAAAATGAAAAACAAAACTTCAAACGACCGAAACGTAACGACAAAAGCGGTAATCTACCTTGCCGCAATTGATGTATTCGATTGCGGTCTCGCGGAAAAAGAAAAACACATGGTCGCCATAGCTGAACGAACTGACAAAATTGGGCGCTACAAAAATACAAATTACCGTTAAAGAATACCACGCACAAGTGCGGTATTTAAACATTTCACTTCTTACCGTTCAAATGTTTCGGATCGAATTGCTCGGTCCTGAGTGGCTCTCTGTATATCAAAGGGTCATTTGCCGAAAAGTCCGCCATAGTGGCAACGTACAAGTCACCATCTTTTATATTAAACAAAAAAAAAATAAATAAAAGACAAAAAAAAAATATATATATATTTAGAAAATAAATAGTGTTTATATATTTTTTGTGCGTAGATTTCTATCAATGTTTATGGTATGTTAAATCATATCACACGTCATTGCACGCCAGCGAGCAGACGCTTAATGGCCATTCTTAGTGTTTGTTGCGCTCGGCCATGAAGAAAGCAAATTCCCCGGTTCCGAGTACTCTTCTTCTTTCCGAGACATTGAACCTCATTGCCAGGAAACTGCGCCAAAACTCCAAACTGAAAGAAATATTGCGCGCAGATAAGAGTCTATCTTACTGACCCGCATAAATGGCCGTGCTGTTGTGATTGGGATCGTACGGACACAGTCCTTGTCCAGATATCTCTCGATTGTACTTGTATTCGTCATCCTGGAATAAAAAGAAATTGGAGATAAATTTTTAAAAGCCATTCGTTATAAACTCGTTCAAATTGCTTCCATTATTCAATCAAAGTCGCATAAAGTGCGCAATAAATTAAAGCGTCAAATTCAGCCATTAGTCGCAATTTTAAACTTTTAATTCAATCATAATAAAAAAGGCAATTTGTTCTCGCACATTCCTTTCGAGACGATTCTGTTTTTGACATGAGATATCGGAATGGAGACTGTTTCGGCTGATGGGTCACCGGAGAAATAAAGCTGGCTCATCCAATCGTATGGATTTCCCACCTTTCTTATCTCGAGGCGAAACACAGGCCGGCCGGATTGCCAGAATAAAATTGCGACATCGCAATTGCGCAGTGCCTGACGAAAAATTGCTCATAATTTTCAGAAATTGTAAGGGGAAAAAAATTGTCAGCTTTAAATGAAACCAAACGATGGTTGTTCGCTGCGTGATAGATCATTCCTCGGCGAATACGAAAGTGTCGTTGCACATTGTTCCAGAGTTATCACGGAAACGTGAAATATGTCTCGCATAATACAACCCAAAAACAAAATATTCGAATACTCTAAATTTGTGAGTATTTCACGATCATAAAGTTTAATAAATATCTCCACACATACGATGAAATCATGTTTATTTGGCTTTATTTTAATCTAAATATGACAAAAAAAAGTGAGACATTTTTCCCATTATTCACAAAAATCACTCGTGACAAAATATTAGAGCCATAAAATTGTTGCAACAAATAATTAAGGATAGACATTTTATGGATCTTAATAATCCGCCAATTTTTTTTCCCCAACCAATCCATCTATACAAACTAAGTATCCATTTTATTAAGCGTATTAGACTTTGACCGATGCCGATATTGGCCAATATTTCAAAATTTTCGAAATTTTCCGAAATCAGATCTGATATTTTTTCACGAGGCCTATACTGACATCAGCCAATTGATTTTTCTGAACGTTTTTGCAACATTTTTGAACGTTTTCGGAGCATTTTTAAAAGTGTGGAGAAGATCAGTCAAAATATAGGCACAGATATCGGTATTGGTTGATTTTCGGTAACTTTTGCCGGTAATCTTCAGTGGTTAACTAATATATTAGATGATCGGCAACAGTCGAAAAACCAAATATTTAAATCAAATTTAAAGTTGCGTGCATTAAAAATAGAAGTTTTATTAATGGTACTAATTTTACTTTTAAGTTCTAAAAATTTATCGCCGATGATTTGTCCAAGAATTTGGGAGGTGGCAGCGTAGACTTTAAATTTTCTTTATATTAATCTCACCTCTAATGGTGATAAAAAAAAGAGCCTATTTTACCTGGTAATGATAATATCGGCACATGGGCTTGTAAGCATTGGTACCGCAAATGAGCAGTTTCTCGTCGTGTTTCAATAAAACACGAATGTAGTTCTGACAGTCGTCCTGCAACGAGAAATGCAAATAAAAGCGATTAGCATAGTAACTCAATTTTCAAACAAAAAAAAAAGCAAAGTCTGGGATTTTTTTATTTTTTATTTCTCATGTAAATCACGAAAGACAATTTTCTAACGCCTCAAAATCCCTTTTGCACAGAGCTGCCTGCAGTTTTTCATATAGAAAAATGTATCTTTCTTTTTTTTTCTCACAAACTTTTCTGCAAATTTAGGACCCACCGGGGAGATGAGTGGGGGGAAAAAGCCGTTAAAATTTTTTTTGCCTTGATGAATGTTCATTTTACCTCGAATTTTCCTTTCAGATGACACAGGTTGACGTGGGCTTCTATGGAGTACCATTCTATAGGCTGAAAGAAAGCGGGCAACAACAAAAAAAAAAGGTTAATACATTTAATGCAATAAAAATTTGATAGTGTAGAGTTCATCTAGATAAATATGGAAATGGCAGAACACAAAGTGCACTTTGGCAGTTCTCCCGTTACCTTATTAAATATGCAATTGTGGTTCGGTCACTTTATACCGGCAACACGCACAATACTACGATCAATTATCGCGCGCATCGGGTGATGCCGCGCAAAAATATTTATTCATTTTTTGGTCATTTTTAAGCTCACCTTTCATCATAATTTAATTACAATTTTTAATTTAGTCATAAACGTCAGTAAAGTGACTATCGTGTGATTAAATAGTTTTAGAATCACCAAAATTTTGTCTTATATGATTAAACTGTCTAGAAATATTCGCGTAATAATTTCAAAATGATAAACTTTTTTTTAGTATGGATCCGTAGCTCGCGTGTCGCTAATTATCGCTACTGCAAACAAGTATTTTTAGCTATAAAATTCAAGGTTTGAATTGCGGAAGTACGGTTTTTCACTGGTTCGGGTTTTAGTGGTACTCGGTAAGCTCGCAGCAAAGCATCACGGGGACGGATACTTTTTGTTGCGATCACAAATGTGGTCTCCATGAGAGCGGACAACAAGCGGACCCAACAAAGCCGGAGACCGAGCCAACCGTTTCTCAGTGCTGAGTTGACTCATTGGTCAGTAAATTAACTTAAATTAATTTTAGAATTGTATCAAATGTTTTAAACTTCCGCGCGGTGCGGTGCAGTGAAGCATCGAAGCGGAGCTTGTGTCCCTGAACGTTTAAATATTAGTTGTCACGTGTCAGTTTCTCAAAAGCGTTCCCAAATGAGCCAAGACCCTTGAGCAATGAAAAAAATCCGGTTTTGAAACTAAAACTGTTTTTTTTTTGGACGAAAAATTCGTTTTTTTTTTAGACCAAAAGTTCGTTTTTTGAACCAAAAATTCATTTTTAGACCAAAAAATTTGGACGAAAAATTCATTTTATTATGACATTTCATTTTTATTAAAAAAATTAATAACAGTATAAAAATTTCTTTTTATCCTGTAAGGAACTTTAAAATGGCCACTGTCACAGAATCGTTAGCAAGTATCGATCTTCAGCGAAATCAGCAGCGATTAGTTTTGACTAATCTGTACGAGTCGCTAGGTGATGGTGAAGCGGATGTAACTGTGTTGCAATGCAGGGATGGAAATGTATTTGCTCATAAGACCGTACTGTTTGCTGGAAGTGACTATTTCCACGCAATGTTCAACTCTGATAATGTCGAAAGCACGACAAACAAGATATTATGTCGGGACACATCCTGCGAAGCAATGAACATTATAATTAAATACATGTACGCCCAAGATATTCCTAGCCCGTCGGAAATGACTGATTCTCTAACGCGAGACACGCTCATTTTAGCTGACAAAATGCTACTGAAAGACTTATTTCGCTACTATTGGCGCTTGTACACAACTACGATAACGGTAGTGAATTTTCTAAACATTTGGCAGATGGCGGAAATGTTCGACCAAGACGAAACGTTGGCGTCAATTCGACGGTTTGTTTTACGTACCACGGAGAAGATTTGTGAAACTGATATTCTTTATGATATCACAATAACACAATTGGCACAATTGGCAAGTTTAAATCTTAACTATTGTACTTATAATTTCATTTCCTTACTCTTAAACTGGGGAGCGAGGAGGACAACCAGAAAAGACAACAAGCGTCAGGATGCATCGAATTTAATATTGAAATGCGATTTAACGGAATTGAATGACCAATCTCTCCAGAAGCTATTATCAGCCGAGTTTGTTAATAAATCAACAATAGATGTACACTATGCATTAAGCAAAGAGGCCGCTTCTCGGTGGTCAGCTCTACAATCACGTCAATCAGTATCACTACCTACTCGCTATGTTTTACGCAAAGAAGTCGAGCAAAGAAGTCGATGCGGTCAGCATCTCGGAGGTGATTATCGCTATCACGACAACAGATTAACTGTAGTTTATTCAAATTTAACTTGCACGAGCACAGCATTCCGTTACACATTGCTAAAAATGTTAAACGTATGTGTTGTGTTTACTTTCCTGTCCACAAATTCCATAATAACCTCAGCGCTCCCAAACTTTCCGGTTAAAATATCTTGGGCAAGCCCTCGCCTCTAATAACCAACCTAATGTGCTACAGGTCTCCATACACACCCCCGCATGATTCAAAAATACATTGTAAAATACATTAATGCATTCCAAAATATATTATTTGGGCATTAAATAATGCATTTCATAATACATTTGAAGAAAAAAATGTATTTTGGCAATGCATTTGCAATTATAAAACTATGATGTTTTGAAATACATTTTACAAAATGCATTTCTGCAAAAAGCTCTACATGTCACAATACATTATTGCGTTGTATTTTTGTCGCTGTTTTGTGCGCAATTGCCACGTAACCTGAATAATGTTTTCTAGAATGAGCCAGAATAATGAAAACTTACCTTATTTTCAGTCAGATTGTGAAGACTAATGTTGTATACAATATTCCTAGAAAGAAGGAAAAAAATGAAAGAAATTAATTACAAGTGTTGAAATGCATTTTTGAAAAAAAATTATAATAATTATCACATCCAACCCTCGTTTCCCCCCTTCCTTAATTATCAGCAAAACAAACAAAGTAAAGTGCCGAGTGAATTAAAATGCTGATTTTTGCAATTATGCTAAACAAAGCAGTAGACAAACAACAGTTGTTTTCCTCTTGTATTTAATTTTTTATTTATTATTTTCTAATCACCGATCGATTTTTACTACCCACTGAAGCGCTACGGGTCAAATTGTTACATTTTTGCGTATTATTTAATACGGTATTGTCGAGGGCACAAACTGCGCGTGGCTGGCCTAGTGGCCTACGGGAACACAACCAACCAAAAAGGTTTGGGAAACCACTGGGTTATAGCGTGACTCGGTACAATATATCTAGTAAATAATTTTAAAATAAGTAACACTCACCTCGCTCCGACCAATAGCGATTCACCATCCCTTTCGAGCAACTTGAAGTGATCAAAATGAGATTTGTTTCCGTAAAACCGCTTCACTTCGTAATCGGCTGAAAATAAACAACATTTTATTAATTTTCCTATAGGTGAAGTCAAAGTACCGAGCCCGTTTTTCCAATGAAAAAATTCTTCTCAACAAGACTTTGGACGGTGCCAGAGTCCGAAGACCCCCGAGTAAACAAACCCCAAGAAGAGACGCGACCAGTTAAATTGGACACTTCGCGCAGTTACTCTTTCAACAAATAACAAATTGGTTAAATTTCAACGAAAAAAATGAAAGTCAAAAAATAGACTTATTTTCATAGATTTAAAAAAAAAAAAAAAAAGTTTTTTTTGGCTCGGATCAAAAATGACCTGGGTTGAGTGCAACTACGAACAATATACCGGTAGTTCAAACAATCACCTGGATTTAAAAAAACAAAAACTTTTTGCTGTTTTTATAGAATGGATACCAGGAATAGCCTTAGTTCCTGGATACACACTAGCGTTTCTAAATTAGACTTTAACTGGTACCGGTTATCGGCCGATATTTCGTAATTTTCCAATACCGGATCCGATATTTTTTCACGTTAAAACAACGATTTCGCTGAAGGTTTTTAAAACATTTTCAAAATATCGGTGCAGGTATCGATATCGGTATCGGCTGGTATTTGGTAGCCGATAATCGGTATCGGCAATATAAAAAAATGTGGGTATCGGTCAAAGTCTATTCTTAACCTTTACGAAGTCCAGCACCCCTTTGCCTCGTGAAAAATGTTCACATTTTATTTCCATAATTATTTGTAATTAACGAAAATTGCACATTCATCACTACTGTAAAAAAAAAAAAAAAAAAAAAAATTCGACTAAGCTCAGTCAATCAGTTTAATTATGTAGTTTAAAAATGCTGTTTAGTAAAAATGACTTTTCGAATGGACCTATAAAACCTCCAAACAAATTTCTTTTTTTTTTGGGTGTCGATGAACCTGCAATTTAGCCAAGGGTCAACTCGAACCGGAAAAGTGCAATCTTACGTCTAAAAGAAGTGGAATTTCCGGTCAACCTCGATTTAATATTCACCTGCGTGGGAAAAGCCAAACCAGGAGGTTACTGGGTAAATTCAAATTTTTCCTTTTTCACTTAGGGCTGTGAAAAAGGCTGCGAAAAAACGAGAGAGAAAGAAAAACGGCACGTGGCAACGACAATGTACAAATTACTCGTGCCCGAACGAACATTTTCACTCCATCAAAATAATACAATGCGATTTGATCACAATAGCGGCACGCGCAACTGAACACGTCATCGAGTTATTAATAATAACCTCAGAAAATGAACAATCTTGATCCCCTTTTTGCCTTTTTTGTAATAACGAGCGGAGGCGGACTTTTACGCGGCCAGTTAACCGATATTCAATATGCAATTTTTTTTTTTTTTAGATTTTGGGGGCACCTGCAGCCACATAGGGCCTTTCTCCCGCGAGAACATATAAACCCTCTACCGATAACCAGTATTGCATGGGGGAAGTCAAAAGAAACGGTCCATGAAAAGACTGAACATTGTTACGTGCACGAGGGAATGAGTTGCACATATATATAATCACAATCGCTGCTATGTCACGTAAATTCCACGTGAATTCTATTAAAAATCGTTGGGATAACGGTAGTATCGGTCACTGGCATGTTTTAAGCACTAAAAACTCATTTTCAGAGTAAAATCGATTTCGAAAATCGATTTCGAAAATCGATTTTTAAAATCGATTTCGGAAATCCTGATTTTCTTGATTTTTAGAAATCGAGAAAATCCTGATTTCAACTTTGAATGACCTTAAAATTCTCCCAGAATCCAACATTTGCTCATGCGCAGATTGAACTGTTAATCAACTTTCTGTTTTGAATTTACCGATAGTTGTTGTTTCGTTGACACGTGAAAACTGAACTTTTATTCTTAAATTTTACTTTAATTAATTTGTGGTATTTTTTAAATTAATTTCTTTCCAGAGTTTTAAATTTTTCTTTAAGTAAGAATTCGAAAGATTCAAATCACAAAAACGGCACAAAGATTCGAGTTTTTAAATTTCGAATATTTGTCAAGATTAAAGGGATCCCTAATGTCTGATTTTATGAACACCCATAAAGATTTAATTCCCATACGGAGTAGATCAGTAGATCAGTAGATCAGTAGATGGTACAATCCGAGTGAGCCAGATCCATATTCGCATTGCTATTTCTTTAATTCCAAGTAAAAAGAAAAAGTTGTACGAGGTAATAAAAGTGTGGCCGAACAAAAGACGCTTACAAACAACCATCAATCTTGACTCATGGTTCCAGGAACCAGCCAACACGTCACGTAGCACAATTTACTACGCTCGAACTCGAATCGCGAAAAAGTTTTTCTTTTTTCTTTTTTCTTTTTTTCTTTTCTCTGTTTGGGCTTGGAATAAAAACAAACATTTTCTTTTTCTTTTTTCTTTTTCTTTTTTCTTTTTTTTTTCTTTTTCATTGCTATCTCGGCGTTCCAGGTGAGTGGCCCTGGATGAACCTGTCCTCGCAACATTTCTGATTCATCGTTGGCCGCTTCGTGTCATTTCCTCGTTTTCACGGACCCACAGTGGAATGAAAATGTAAAATTGTAAATTAAATTTAAATTTAAATTTGGTTTTGGAAAAGTAGGGCGTGCACCTGTGGCTGGCCAAAGGTCATTTGGAGGTCAAGGTGAGTTTTGTGGCAATGTTTGGTATTTTAGTTGGGTGGTGGCCACAACTGGTTCACCCGCGATGAGTCACGGGGTTGTGGGGAGACTGACGGACTTTTTTTTTGTTGAGATTTCTGGGGTTTTGAGTGGCCTAGATTTAGGTGATTTAGAAATGTGCATGAATCTGTTTTATTCGGTTGGATTTTGGGGAAAACCAAGTTTTTTAAATTGAAAATGTAAGAAATGCATTAGAGGTCTGTTAAAAATGCATAAGGAAACCAAGAAATCCATTAGAAATCCATTGGAAAACTAAGAAAGCCATTAGGAAACTAAAATGCCATTGAAAACTCACTTGAAACCCATTAGAAAGTCAAAAGTTCATTAGAAATTCAAAAAGTTCATTAGAAATTCAAAAAGTTCATTAGAAATTCAAAAAGTTCATTAGAAATTCAAAAGTTCATTAGAAATTCAAAAGTTCATTAGAAATTCAAAAGGTTCATTAGAAATTCAAAAAGTTCATTAGAAATTCAAAAGTTTATTAGAAATTCAAAAGGTTCATTAGAAATTCAAAAGTTCATTAGAAAGTCAAAAGTTCATTAGAAATTCAAAAGTTCATTAGAAATTCAAAAGTTCATTAGAAATGCAAAAGTTCATTAGAAATACAAAAGTTCATGAGAAATTCAAAAGCTCATTAGAAATTCAAAAGTT
>JAQFXT010001666.1:0-16050 GCA_034683725.1 Strigamia crassipes
CGTTGCGTCTAGACAAAGACCAGCACCAACCAAAATTAGGACTATAACGTCTCATGGTCATCCTAGCTGACTTAAAGTATTTACAAAACGTTTTTATTGAGAAAAAAATTTATTAAACTTACATTTTCGCCATTTGAAAAAAAGACAAAAAAAATCCACTTATTAAAAAGAAAATGTTGACTAGTAGTTGTAATCCAACAAGCAAAACATTAGAAAAAAAAAACGGAGGTTTTTTTTTTGTTTTTTTTTTTACAATAACAAAACCATTTTTTTTTTTTTTCATTTAAAAATTAATTTTAACAATAAAAAGCACCGTTGGAAATGGATGGATATATAAACCAAACAGCCTCTTCCCGTTTTAATTCCAAGAAAATTTCCTGGAGACATTTAAATAGAATAGTTCAATTTGTTAGTTAAATAATAAAAAAAAAAAATTATGCTAGATCGTCCGGAGGTATCTGAGCTTCAGGATACGGCTCATTTGGAGACACTTGTAATGGAAGCTGTACGGCATCATCATCTACTCCACCAACTGCCCCTTCTTGTTGCTGCTGTTGCTGAGTTACTGCTACGACTTGTTCTAAAGCACCTTCAGCGGCGGCAGCCGCTAAATTAGTGATGCTTTTGCTCTTCACACACTGAAAATCCACGTGACGACTTTTTGCCTCTTCTTTCTCCCAAGACATACGAATAAAAGGCCGCTGCACGTAATTGTAAATAACTTCTGGTCTTCCTCCTGGTCTTTTTTTTACTTTCTCCTTATACGTTGGATAACCTAACCAAAAACACATTCATTACATTTAAATTTCATCTCCAGTAAATGTTTAGTACCTTCTATTCCTAATCTAATTTTTTTAAGCCCACGTTCTTTCAAAACTTGCTTTGCCACGTCACGATTTTCAATGTATTTGAAAAACCTATACATTGGAGTACTGTAAACAACTACAAAAAAAAAATTTTATTTTTTATTTTTATTTATTTCAATGTATATTAATTTTTTTTTTTTTACTTTGTGAGTATTCTTCTCCCATTTGTGGAGGATATTCCTCATCCCAATCAACTACGTCATCATCTAGAAGCACAACGATATGACACTCGCGGTCCCCACGCTGAGCACTAGACACCATTGCCGGTAGGATTAAGTCTTCGAGAAATAACTCAAATTGTTGCCTAGCACCCTCGTTGGACAGTTCGTGGAGAAGGCCTCCTGTTGTTAAAATTTAAAAAAATAAAATTATTAGTCATCTACAAAATTAAAAAAAAAAAAAAAAAAAAAAACTTGCTTAGATTTTGACACTTGATAGTTTGAGCATCGAATGGGACAAGTAAGTAATCGCAAGCCTCGCGTAATTCTGGAACGGAAACACTCGGCGGACATCGAATTACACCCGATTTAAAATACTCCTGTAATATCAATTTGAAATTGAGTTCCAATAAATTCACATTCAAATTAATTCTCCGTATAATAAATACCAAAATAGCACGAAATGTAGTAGCAGAAATTCCTTCAGCAACCTCATATTCGCCTTGCAAATTTGGTCGAGTGAAATTATTTTCTAGCGACGAACTAAACATTCTACCAAAAAAAAAATTAAAAAAATTAGATTTTGTGTAAAAAAAATTAATCATACAATTAAAATTACCTTCCTAGCATCGTATTTGGATGCGCAATGAAGACTGCAGGATCCACAACAAACCGCGTATTGTCCACAACTAACGTAAGTCTTTCATTACTATTCACCGACATCGTGTACGCACCACAAATGCCCGATTGTGACACAGCTGAATTGTTTGTCGATTGCATTGAAGCCGATTCCGACTCTTGAGAGGAAGAATTAGAGCATCGTTCATGAGCATGATTTCTTGTCAATGTGAATTGGTTTGCTTGAACTCTTGATCTTCACACAAAAATAACAAAAAAACATAAACATTTAGTGATTACATCCAAACCGATAAAGGTCAACTAAGATAATAACACTTATTTACAATTACTCGACCAATTGAAGCGCACAAAACACGCAGTCATACCTATTCCTAGGAGTTAAACTGGAACTGTGTTTTGGAATTCCACTATTTGAGTCTGAAGGACTTAGATTCCTCGCTCCACTTCTCATCGCCCCATCCAAACTTAACTGACCCATTCGAGTTACTAAACACGGTTTCGGTTTGGGGGAGCTACTGTATCTATATTTTTAGAAAGCAAATTTTAACAAAATCAATCGGCGCACAACACAACAAACGTACCCGAATCTACTTTTATAAATTCTCCTCCGTTCGTCCGTATCAGCTTCTTCCGTATCGCTGCTGCTATTATCGTAACTCCTTGCTCGCTCCGGCCTGTCTTTTCGACTGGACATGGTCCAAAACCACTGTGTTAAAAGGTTAATTAGATTCAATTAAAATGCATATTAAACAAAAATAATGGTATAACATGTGAAAATGGCGTTAGGGTTATACTTTTCATAGCGCCTATGTTTTTATTGGACCATTATACGAGTTTTAATTACGACTTTTCGTCCGTGCTTGAGAGTTACGGGATTAATTTTTTTTTTAAATTGGATGTATTGATTGTTAATTCTCTGGGAAAATTTTGATGTTTGAAAATCTTACTTCGAAAGAGCAAAACCGCATTCACACACCCGCACTCTATGATTTGGAGATTTGGAGTTCCTCCGAGTTTGGAAATACAGCGCCGACTGGTGGCGAGCTTGGATAATTAAAACAAAGGCGTGCTAATACGTCGACTTCACTTTGGTTTGCTAATCCATCTATCCCACGCTAAAACTGCCTAGAGACATTTGGGAAGGAGCCCTGGGTTGTTTTCCCCTTTTTTTTGTCTGGGAATGTGCGAAACAAACAAAGTGAGAAAAGGAAGAGAGAGAATCTTTCAAAAAGTTGTCCCCAGATGGCAATATTATATTTGGAAAAACCACTGAGTTGGCCAAGAGTTGACTCATGATAAGATCCTAGAACCTCACCTGCCAATCACGTAACCACTTCAAATCTACAAATCTATGTAAATTCTAAAGTCAAGGTTTATTTTATAAATACACGTTTGAATAAATCAGTGAACCTAAACCATATTTATTTTTGAATTAATTAAACAAACGTGCAATAAATCCATCAAAATCGACATAAATCCACGTAAATTTGTAGAAACTTTAAAATACCTCAAGAGTAGAATTTCTCGCAGCCAAAAAAATGACCAAAAAATTTTTTTTTTTTAATTTTTCTATAAAAAGACAATTATTTTGGAATTCGGGGGCCGCCGTAGCCGCATGGGGGCCTTCTACTGCGGGAACCTATAAACCCGCTCCTGGATAAGTTAACTGAAATAAATTAATATGCAATCTACTGAAAATTTCATCAAATCCCCAATCGCAACTCCTGAATTTATTTACACTACAAAAGTTTATCTAACTTTTATTTCAACTGCAATAAAAAAATTAAACAAATAAACAAATAAAAAAAAAATGAAGAAATTTACTATTAAAAAAGTGTTAAATCCCTCAAAACTTACAATCGGATGATCGTGACAACGGCGGATGTTTTCACAGAAAGAAAACATTCCGCCGCATAAACGCCTCCACTGCTTCACTTCCAGCACAAACAAAGAGAAAAAATCAACCGGCTTGTATCGAAATGCGAATGATCTCCCCAATCCGGTCGAAAAACATCCTGACCGCTCTCAAACAGCCCTCAATCAAGAGGGGGGAAATGGGAAATCGGGTTACCTTTATCAACCCCAATCCAGATGCCTTCGGGTTTGGGAGACGCATGCCTTTGCTTTGAAATTTCCTGACCAATAGGACAAGGGTCCAGAATTCCCTCCACTTCTCTCCCATTGGCTGCCCTTGGCTGCCATTCAACTTCAAACTATTTCAAAGAGGAAATAGGAGGGAAGACGGTCAGCACACTTCGGCTTTTCCTCAGCTGCAAATCAACATTCGCAAAGTGCTTCTTCAGCAACGAGCATCAACGGTGGTGAAGCAATTTTTGACCACACATTGAACCCATGGATCAACTGTATTGTCCAGAAGCGACACACGAGATGGAAACAAATCGAGCCAGAGCGGATAGAGCATTATTTGATGACTCTAGGATAGTGCCTAATTTATTAACTTGTGAGAGAAAGTATCATCCTGCGTGTGATTATTTAGTGAAGGTGCAAACCGACATCAAACAGCACATGAGGCGAGAAGTGGCTACATGGATGTTAGAGGTAAGTTTAGGGCTTTCCCAGTTTCACATTCACTTCATCTCTGCCCCACCTATACCTGTGGAATGCTGTTAGTCAGGTTGAATAAATTCCTTCTCAAATTCAAGCGATTTTCAAAGTATTTTTTATCTGTAATTTCCTAAAATAGCAAAATAAAATTTGAAAAACTTATTCCCTTAAAATTGTTTTTGCTATCAATAATTACTAAAACTGATTGAATTTTTAATTTTTTTTTAAGGTTTGTGAAGAAAAAGGATGTGAAGAAGTTGTTTTCCCTCTGTCTGTCAACCTTATGGATCGGTTTTTATCCATTGTAAACATCCACAGAAGTCAATTGCAGCTTCTTGCATCTGTGTGTCTCCTGGCAGCATCGAAACTCCGACAAACGCGATCGTTTTCAGTGGAGCAACTGTGCTATTACACAGACCATTCCGTCACACCTGATGAACTAATTGTAAGTATACATGTGCTATACCATTTCTCCTTTCCAACCCCCCAAAAAATAAGCTCTAGAAAACCCATTTCCCATAACCACTTAATAATTGCCCAGTTAGAAGGAAATTAGATGTAAAAATTCTCACCTCAACACTTGAAAGAGAAAAAATTACCTCACAGTGAGCTATTTGAGTTTCCTTACATCTTGTCAAAAACCCATTCGAGCACGACATGCGGGAATTTCCAGCATCAAAATGCACCCAACCACATGATTGATCTTCAACCACATTATGTTTGCTCAAAAATTTTTCCCCAATTAAATGTTTCAGAGCTGGGAACTCCTGGTCCTCACAAAACTCGGCTGGGACTTGGGATCTATTGTGGCGACTGATTTTGTGGACTACACTTTACATTCATTACAAAAACATGCAAAACTCGCCAGTAGAGTACGCCAACACGCCTTCACGTTTATCAGTCTGTGTGCCATTGGTATGTATCAACATTTTATTATTCTAATTTATATATACTTTAAGAAAGTGTCTCGAGTTTGTGCTACTGATACGTAACACGCATATTCAAAGTGTGAGAACTACTGGAATTTAATCCATGCGTGAATCCTTTGAGGAAACAAAAAAAAAGTTTAGATGACACTCCGATATAGAATAAGTTGGTAATTAAGAGTAATGGTGACGACTCGGAATAGAAGATTAACGTGTGGGAATTGCTTTGCTACGTTGCGCGTCAGGTTATTGCCTCTTTTTTCATTTCAAGGACTTTGCAAATGAGTGGATAGAACAATTACATAAACTACTAAAAATTAGAAGGGGGGGGGGGGGGGGAAACTCGCTTTTTTTACAAGGCCAAGCGAAGGTACAGTTGCGAGTATAAAGGATAACACTCCGGATGCATCGGTAAAAGGTTTAAATGCAATCTAAGTTGCAAGCTTACGTTATGCACCTGTTGGCATCTTCAAGAAAAAGAAAAGGAGAACAAGAACGGATGCATTTAAATACATACTCAGTTTTCTCTCCTTCCTGTCTTTGGGGCATCTTCGTAAATTCCTTTACGCCAGATGAAGAATAGGACCAATTACTCATAACCTGATCACAGGATGAAACCACTGTTATACACACCTACATATTGATGAGATTGAATTAAAAAAAAATTATTTTTTATTTACCTTTGACTTTAAAAAATGCATTTCAACGTGAATTGCACTAATAAATATTTTGTTTTTACTAAATACAGACGTAAGGGTATAGTACTTGTGTACATTTACGTAACCTATTCGACTATCGGGATCTTAAACGTTCATAAATCAGCAATAGTGTGTAAAATGCAGCTGCATCGGCAGACGGGGGTGGTGGAGGGTTTGGTGGTACAATGAGCACGAGTATGTTGGCACACGTTCAAGAGAGTTGAGGACCCTTCATGCCTGTACCGGGCCGACCATATCAGACACACTAGCATAGCATATCTGCTGTTATTTACTTGTACCGTGCAGCTGTATGTAAATGAGGGGCACGTGCCATTGGTAAAACCAGCTGATCATTGCCTGCTTCTCCTTGCGCAGTTTACCTATTAAATTCTTCTCTCCCTCTTACCGACATTTAATCAACTAGCATTCATCACAAACTAGTTACTTGACAAGTTATACCTTCGTTTTTCCATTATTATTCCCTTCCCCTCGTGTTGCATACCCAACCCATACGGATATCCTTTATAATTTACCACGGCGAGTCATTTTTATTATGTCATTGTCACACACAACAAAAAAACACTCCCGAAAAACATGGCGTCGATCGTGTCCAGCCCCCGACTTGCCCAATGTTTATAAGTACAATAAATGATGATTTTAGAAAATGCAAACCGTATGTACTAATTCTGGTTGCAGTCTTGAAGACAGGAACTCTAAACAACATTTCTGTACAAATAACCGGATACCCATAGTAGACGGTGATGTTTACCCCCTCTCTTTTCCCTTCTGATGCGTAGGTGTACACACCCCCACCTCATTATCATAACTTCCTAACACTCCCAAGTAGACACCATGGCTCAGTGAAGGCACGTGCTCGTTGCGAACACCCCCTCTAGTATTGTGTCGCAGCCTCCCTTCCTTTTCCTCCATATTGCTCCAGCTGTAAGGCAAGGCGGGCCATGGAAATTAGTGCTTTTCATCATCACCAGGTGGTCACATTAGTTTTTCTAACCCCCACTAGTGGGTCTATATAGATGGTAATTCCGGCTATGAGGTCTAAAACTGGAAGTTGAAAGTATTGGGAAAACGAGTTTTAACTTAAGCCAATGTTGATACTTGAATAACACTTTCTGCATGCACCATTAGTGCCATTAATTTAGGCAGAAATAATGTTTTGGACATTCCAATGGACGAGGCATCAAAGGAGTCGTTTTGGAATCAGAATCCTGTATTTTGAATTGACATTTGACATCCATGTCACGAACAAAACGACTCAAAATCAATTTGTTTAGTATTTGATATTTAGAATTTAATTTTTATGTCTTGTTTTATAAAATTGAAAAAAGAAGGGGGAAAATCAATTCTCGAAACAATGTTCCACTCGTGCATATGTTTTCGATCAATAGACTAACGGCATCTGGCAGTAAAACTGAATGCAAAATAATGATGCAGTGCTTGATCAACCAACCAAACTGAAGCCATTTTGGTTGATGTTGGAGACACATTCAACCCAGGCCTTATTGTTTACCTGCATGCGCCACCTGTCCTAAGCTGCAATTAGAACATGCGATGAATGCGTTATGGTAATTTATTGTTATTCCAAAAAATATTGAGAAAAAATATGTCGATATAAAAAAATCTCAAAACAAAAGAACAACTTTTACTTTCTTTTATTGTATAGGTAGTTATTAGAAATTATCTACGGTTTTTTTTAAAAAAAAAGTGCAGATGAGTTTGCAGCTGTTAGGCCTAACCTAGAAAGGGTACTAATACTCCATCTGCTACACACTTACACCACATATCAAATATTTTTTTTTGCTTCCTCACGTTTTCTTTAACTGTCTTATTAAACGCCACATGTCACTTCTTCATTTCACTTAAGGTGAAGCGGACATCAAGTCCTATTAATATTATTCCTGTATAAACTCACTCAGGTAACTCAGGCATAGCTTGATGGGAGTTCCAATTGTTGTTGATGTTTTCGTATCACTTTTATCAAGATTAATTAAATTTCAGCTGCAACAAACTGTTTCTTTTAATCAATCGTGATAAATCTGTATCATAAACCCCCTTAAGCTTATAAACTAATATCAATTGAGTGTTAATTAAATAAATTCATACATTGTAATAGGGGTCATAGCTGTCAAGTTGTAAAATTGCACAGCACTTATCCACGTGTTTCGATAAATTCTAACCATTATTTAGAAAACTTATATTCTTATGCATTCTGGAGACTTACAATTATGTAATTGACCTACAATTCAATGAATTTCATCAATCTTTGAGATTATTTTATATTAAACAAAAATAAATTTAAAAATAAATAAATAAAATTTTGATGTTGAACAGAATTATAAGGATAATAAAACTCTTTAAAAATGGCTACTCTGTCAATAGCAATACGAGCAATTTTTTCCTACTAAACAGCTGTATGATAATGAGGAAGCTGAGCAGGTGATTGTAGCAGAGGGCCTTTTAAAAATGGCGGCACACCCGAGCCATGCGCTTCCTGCACACTCCACTACATCGCCCCTCTCCCCCTCTCTCTCCATGCTTCATAGATTTCGAGGGGAATGAATTCCTTTATATGATAAAAGTCAGATAGTGAGTGATACATCTGCGCCGGAATGACCTGGCGCCCGATCTAACTTTATCTATTATTATAGTTGTAACGCAATTTACATTTCCATGCCCGATGCCCACACCGCTACATTCTATTATCATCGTCACATTTTAGAATAAAATTATATAACTATGAGCAACAATGTCTCGCGGTTCTCATGTTGAATGGGTTACGTATTTTCTCATAGATATTGTTTAATATTCAGAATGAATTCAGTAGTTAGGTTAGAGATGTCAATTCCATCAAAGTCAACCCACCCACCTTTGAATGCAATTTTCATTCCCAGAGACCATGTTGAATAGAGTACAAGAATTCACACCTCAGTGAATGAAAAGTCATTCCTTCACCCGTGAGAAACACACCTCGCCTAATATTCTCAACAATGTGTTCTAAGCGGAACAATGCGGGCTATTATGAGTCATGTTCACACAGGAATAT
This sequence comes from Strigamia crassipes, assembly GCA_034683725.1. NCBI lineage: Eukaryota > Metazoa > Arthropoda > Chilopoda > Geophilomorpha > Linotaeniidae > Strigamia > Strigamia crassipes. The sequence goes on from JAQFXT010001666.1 coordinate 8,914, forward strand.
CTTGTTTAAGTCGATTTTTCTTCGATTTTGATTTGAATTTTTTTTGTTTGAATTTTTTTTAATTATTACTTTTATTTATTTTTATTTTTATATTTTTATTTTTAGAATGCCAGTTTTTAATCTACACACCTTCCATCATTGCTGGAGCAAGCATAGCTGCAGCCATAAATGGTCTACATTCTGGTCAAAATGAATTATTAAAAAACACATTAAATCATCTTCAATCAACTCTTTGTCTTGATCAGGTAAATACTACCGTATTTTCTTTATTTCCCTTCCTTTTTTAAAAAAAAAAAAAGAAAATTAAGTTTTAAGAAACTGGCACTAGATGGCATTACATAATCACTTCACAATAATTAGCACTACAATATTTTAAAATCATCAAATTCATCAGGCATGAACACGAGAAAATTAAAATTGATAGTTATGGGTGTCTGTCAAAAAATTTTGTTTAGATTTCATATTCTCCTTCTTTTTGTCCAGGCTTAGTACAGTAATATTAAAATAAGTTGGGTACTTTGGCGTCAGATCATGAACGTCATGTTTTAAATATAAATAAATTAAATTAAATGTTACCTAGTCCTAGCATAAGCGGATCCAGGGGGGCAACAAAAAAATTGTATTTTTGGTCAAAAAAAATTTTAAAGGCCACCCCCTTGTATGTTTTCTGGATCCGCCCCCGAGTCCTAGTTCCATCAAAATTTCACCAAAATTTACCGCAACCGAATACGATACCAGTCTGTAGCACATTAAGACAAAAAATGCCGGTCCGCTACGTTACATAGTTTGAGAAGCACTACTTAATGTTATACCGTAAACTAAATTGTTTACATTATTATCTAACAAAAATTACCCGTTAGTGGTCTAATATACACCAATTAGTAGCTAACAGTTACACAAAGGTTTTAGGAAAACAAAAGATCATCATCACCTGCATGAATTTAATAATTGGTCAAGAGGAGGAAAATGGGAAATAACATCCGAGTGCATCAGTATGAGATCACACCAGCTGTCTCGTGAGACAATAAATGCAACAGCTGGTTATTCAAGCGCCGAGACCCCAGGGGGTGAATGACTCGAGATGGAACCTTCCTAATAATATTGACCATGAGGTATAAAATGCCGACAGATGTCTTTAACATTAAAACACACGATACAGCTTGGAAAGTGGTCCGAAAATCATCTGCCTGTAATTTAAATGAAAAAATGCGACAAAAAGCAACCTGAGATTGGATTTTGAAAGCCCAAGGGTTATTGCTAATGAATACCGTAATACCCTAACGGGAACATACAAATTAAAAACTTTAAAATTTATTTTTTCGCTTATCATTAATTTGTATTAATTTTTTATTTCACTGAAATTAATCTTTTTTTTTTTTCTTTTTTTTTTTAAAGAATTTACTTCAAAGATGCATCAACGAAATTGAAGAACTACTGACATCAAGTGTAATGACGCTTCAACAGACCCCAAACAATGGTAAAAATTCAAATTCCATGACACCAGTCAACAAAATGGCATCAACTCTATCACCACTACCTTCTGAAATAAGTCAGCCAGAAACCCCTACTGATGTGCAAGATGTCCATTTTTAGCAAACATATTACTCCCACCAAATTTATATATTTTAATAATTGTGACAAAAATTTTTATATAATATTTTATTTAAAAAATAAGTGAAAAAAAAAATATTAAAAAAAAAAAAGTGAGAAAAGGGAGTATCTGAATTCATGTCAGGAAAGTCCAAAGAGGATGAAGTTTCTATATAATATTCATGCACTTTTGTTTCTTGTACATGTAATGTAAATATTATGCACAGCTCATAGTCATTTATCATGTATAGAAGGAAAGAAAAACACAAAATCTAATTTTTATAATGTTTATAATAATTTAGTTACCATATAGTAAGGTAAAATTATCTGCAGTTTTAAACTACACCAATGAATGTTCTTTTTATAGGCAAATGTCTGCCATTTTACTAGTCTAGCACAAAAGTCAAAATGTGCATTAAAAATTGTATAAATTCAACCAAAAAAGCAACTCTAAAACAAGTCAAGTCTTTGATCAATATATGCCACAGTTTTAATGAAACCAAAGTCATTTCCAGTATTTATAACCTGTATGGGAAGATTCCCATGTGGTCGTTCCCACCAATTGTTGTGTGTGATCAGTCGATTCACAAGGAAAGGAAGTTAAAAGGGAAAGAAAAAACCATTAGCATTTCTTGCCATACATTCATTACAACAATCACTTAATGTAATTCATTTTTTTTTAGATGTTTATATTTTTATACTCTCCATCACTTTGTAAATAAATTTAAATATCAATTTAAAATCTTTATTTATTTATTTTATTTTATTTTTTTGGTTCTGTAAACGAACACCTGTTATGTCTCACGAAGAATCATTAATACAGCGAGGGAAAAAAAAGCAAAACAAGAAAACAAAAATTTTTTTCTTAATTTTTTGTGTTTTTAACCGTAAACTATTATTTTATTGTCATAGCAACGCTAATCGTTAAAAGTTGCTACGGCATTAAACTAGTAAATATAATTAACGCAGAAAACAGTGAAAATTACATTTCATAAAGAAAATGTTGTCCGAAGAATATGGACTGGACCACACTGGATTTCTAATAACGAATGAAGGAATTCCAAAATATGCAAGTCATTATAAACCAGGTATGGAAAATATTTGGTATTGGTTTGGTTTTCATTAATTTAGTATAATTTTTTTTGTGCTACATTGGATTAGTTGAGAAAAGAACAGAATTAATACAATGTGGCCGTAAAGATCCGAAGAAAGTGGATCAACTCTCAGATCTAATAAGATCAACCATAAAAGATGCGAAAAGTGAAGAAGAGAAAGTTCAATCTCCATGGGCTAAGCTTGGAATACCCGGTTTAGATCATGTTGTTGACAAGCAAAAGCGTGCAGTTAATAGATGTTTCTGGGGGTTTATTGTATTGGCATGTCTGTCTATATGTCTTTATCAAATGTACACGCGAATTGATTTATTTTTGCAATACCCGGTCGTTGCTAATATTCATGTTGCACAAAACAAAAGCATGAAATTTCCTCAAATAACTATTTGTCCTGCTGACACTGCTGACTTGGTTCAATTGAAGAAGAGATTCAAAGGGGTTTCTCAATCACACAATCATTTCGATTCAATTGATTTGGCCCAATTGGTCGGTTTCGAAAATCGTACTGCGCAAGAAATATGGGAAATGAGCAGAATTCCTCCTTTTGAGCAATTAACTATGCAGGTATTTTTGTTTAGTGTCTACAATTGATGTTTCCACCGTTAACACCTGTTTTTGTTCGTGGCGTTAGGAAACTCACGGCAGGGATGAGACATACGCCGTTGAAGTCATAGATAAACCAACAATTAATGGCGTCTGCAAAGTGTTGAAAATAGGTAATACAGAAAATAAAAAATTTAAAAAATATATAAATTTAAAAATATAAAGTAATCAAAGTGATCAAGCTAACTTAGCATCCTGTTTTAGTGGATGACATTAGCTATTACGGCCCATCAACTGAACTGAAAATTGTACTGAATTCATCTACCACTCAAATTGGAACAAATGCATTTTGGGTAGGTGTAGAAATAACAAAAATAACAAAACTACGAAACTACGATACCTTAGCAATATTCGAAGTTTCTTGTTGTACAAATCAATGACCACTGTTTTTCATGTACCTAGGTGACGCTGGAAATGGATGGGGATCAGCCAAACTTCAAATCAATGTTGCCTATACCCTATGGACACAATATGGGAATATCAATTAAACTTAAACAAGTAATGTATCTCTATCTACTTTGGTTCATAATAAATACAGCAATTAAAATATGATTCGATCAGTTTCAAGCTCTCCGTACTCCTGCACACCAGTGTGTAGATGCAGCCACATCAATAAACTGCTTGAATTTATGTCTAAACAAACTGCAAATAAAAGATGTTAACTGCAAGTTGGTTGAAACCATTGACTATTATAGACCCGTTTCAAATTCAAATAAACATTTTTTATTGCAGATTACCATTTATGAAACGCAATAATCTCAAAATGTGTACAACAGCTTTAGAAGCTAATGATACCAACGGAAAGGTCGAAGAATTGATTTACAACCTTAATCTATCGATGTGCAACTGCCTGCCAAAATGTTATTACAACTTGTACACTGCAAGTCGCGAGATATTTGAGGTTAAGAGAGAGAAAACGACCTTTTACTTTTACTATTCCACTAATCAGATTGAAATACTACACGAATCGTTAGAATATTCATTATTTTCCTTGCTGTGTGACATTGGAGGAAACTTAGGATTGTATCTTGGTTTATCGATTCTATCTTTATTCGAAATATTCGAATCGTTGAATAAAATTTAAGCTTGTATCGTATATATTTCAAATATATTTTAGTGTGTCTGCATAATAAACTAAAAGTATTTCTTGAGTTTGGTGTGATTATTATAGATGTGAAAAAAAATTATAAGTTATAATTTTTTTTCAATCAATCTCAAAAGCCTTCAATAAAATTGATCGTTTTTAATCGAAATTTCCAACTTTTCTAACTAAAAGAGAATTAAGATGAAGAAATTGATAATTGCTTTCTAGGTGTGGCTGAAAAAGAAAACGAGAATCTGGATCCGGATGAAATTGGTCATCTATACCCTATAAATTAAATTCCTTTTAATAATTTTATTTAAACAATAACTACTATTAATTATAGGAATACTACATTACTTCGAATCAACTTACCATTTATTCATCCATTGTAAAATCAAGGAACTTGGTAAAATATACTCAATATTATATTTTGGTGATGTCAGACATACCAAACAACTCAACTACGTCAGACTATATAATAAAAATAATTGATCATATAGCTAGAATATTATTGCCAACTTTTTCCAGCTATATTCATCTTAATTAATGGTAACAAATTTTTTAGTGAACTTCTTTTTATTCAAAAAATGTTTTCCTTAGATTGCGTAACAAACATAAAATTGCATATAATCATTAAAATATTCAATTAATACTTCTTGAATACATAATAGTCTTACCCATTTCAGATTTACAATCACTAAATCAGTCCAAAGTTTAACATCAACTGCATAACAGGCAGCTCCATTACAATAGACAAACTAATTGTAAGTAGAATAATATCATGCACTTGCATTTTTAAATCCTTGTATGTTAACGAGCTATAACCCTAAAGATTATAGTTCATTCGTTTCATGGCGATAATAAACGTTTTGTAATATCCTGCTGTTTAAAACACAAATACTAATTTTAAACATTAATAAAATTGTAATTTTTTAAAATCATAAGCGAAAATGACCTGTATAGCTATAAAAATAAATTTTTTCACCGCAAATAAATTCCTAAAATAACACTTATCTCCTTTCATAGATTAACCTGTGGCGCCATCTTTAAAACATTGGTTAATTACGCAATTGTTTAGCGTTTCAATTTTTTAAAAGGAGATTTAAGAGAATTTAAGTGCAAAAATATATTTTAGGGTGTTTTATTTCTTAAATATTTTATATTCAATTAATTTGTTATGCTGTAAGTGTTTGTTTTCGTGACATGTGTGCAAGATATTTTAAATAAGTCTGATTTATTGTATAGGGGGCGAGTCATCTTAACACGGATTAACACGTTGCAGAAATCAAAGTACCGGTATGCTATAAAGCAGAATATCTGCTATAATTGTTATTACTTATTACACAGTAAATTTATCCTGTATTCTCTTTTTATCGTTAACAGTTTACCAATGGCTTGCCTGATTTTAGGAGCACTTTCTGCTATTTTATATTGTATCATGATGCAGTCATTTATCGAGACAATTAGTTTACCACGCAATAGGACTAATACCTTAGAAGAAAGTGCTGTCTTTTTTTCTGACACACTTCCAATGTGTAAATACGTCATAGGCCCATATGCTGTACCTCGCGAGGGTAAAACATCGGATAATCTGTTGCTAAAAATTGTTTACGATGAACCAGAAACGACAAACCGTACCGGAAACCGCGCCATAGTGTCAACCTCAAAAGTGAACAATGGAAACGGTGGTGTCCCGTCTGCTTCACGTTTTGCGAAATTAAGTGATTCTCTCTCGTGTGTAAATGAAGGACTCCCAGTTGGATTTAATGTAGATTTTTTAATGCAAAATGTAACAGCACGTATGTTTTTAAAGTATAAAATTTGAATGTTTTTCTGTATGCGAAGTTCTAAATTTTAAGTTTCATATTTTGTTTGGTTTAATATGGTTTTAAGAATGTATAGTACCACAAATAAAACTGTTTTTAATGCTTGTCATCATTAATTTAAAACTAATGGATTTATTTTTTATTTTTTGTTTTTAAATTCCGCCAAATAAAAATGTAAATTATAATGAGCCAGTCATTCCACTCTTTAAAAAAAAAAAAAAACATACACTTTAACAATAAATTTCTTTAAAAATTAACTTTGAATTGCATCAAAGTTATAATTCTCTAACATTTCTTCCCACTTTTATTTTAGATCGCAATGAACCATTTCAAATTTTGTGCATTTTAGTATTTTCACAACTATATTTTTTTTTCTTGCTTAAATTCTTCAATGTCAATGTCTAAAAAATCTTTTTAACGTCACCAATTGGAAGTAAAAGCTACTCTCTGGCATGCCAGCAGGTAGGAGAAGCTTTGACCGAACGTGGCCATGCAGTACGTCAAATTGTGGAGCCCAAACTGAAAGGTTACTCGAAGGTTATAAAAACACTTTATTTTTATAACTTTTTTAAAAATTGTTTTCTTTAATTTTATTACTGTCAAAGAAATTAATTGGCGTTTTTGAGACCGATTCATCGCCATCTTTACGTCCCGTAATAAAACTGTAACGGAACCATTTCCGGTATTACGCTAAAACGTAACACGTCGTCCTTTATTTACATCTCCCTTAAATCCTTAGATATTCATCACAATCTTTTACTAGATCTTAGAACTTGTAAGAAGTTAACCTTCGAGTAACTTTTCAGTTTGGACTCCACAATTTGATGTAATATATGGCCGCGTTCGTGTAAGGTTTCCAATTTTACATGTTTCTTTATTTTATAAAATAAATATTATTAATATGTATAATATTCCAAATATG
>JAQFXT010001667.1:0-16044 GCA_034683725.1 Strigamia crassipes
GTTTTGACCAAAAATATTCAAGTTTTGACCAAAAATATTCAAGTTTTGACCAAAAATATTCAAGTTTTGACCAAAAACATCCAACACTTAAAAATAATTTTAAGAAAAACCAAAAAGCTCGGTTTTCAGAGCCGTTTTACGGTTTCTATTTATCGTTAAAGAAAATCGTAGTTTTCGGTTTCGAGTGACCCGCAATTTCCCAAACTCTAAAATTAAATAAGTTTCTCCAAGTGGTTCAAATAATCAATTAAATTAAATGCAAAACTGAAAAAAAAAAAAAAATTCAAGTGAAAATTTGACTTCTAATTGAGTTTGACATCAAGGTCTTATTTTTATTGATTTTCTCATTGGATTACACCGGCCTATTCCGCTTTTATGAATAAAATAATTACTTTAAACCTACTCAAATGCACTCAGTGGAGATTAAAAGCATTTTTGAAAGAAATAAAAATTTAATGTAAAATTTAAATTAAAAATAAATCAAAAAAATAAATAATCAATATTTGAGAGTGCCACATTTGAGTAATTATCGAACCACTTCTTTGTTTACTGCAGTATTAATGTCTATCAATTTGTAGACTAATGAATAAATTATGATTTGCACATGGATCCCCAACCGACCAAGTTAAAGCTGCTTTGCTGTGCGTTTTCTACCTTCGAGATAGATGGTTATCTTAATGGGCACAGTGTCCCGCGCCTGTCAAATTCCCTACAAATTGATAAAAATGTTTCCCAGCATGCCACATTAATATGTCATGTCAGCCACAGAATGGTGGTTCGAAAATTTAATTTCGGTGTTGGTATGTTTCTGTCAGTTTCAGTTCTATTTAGTTTGCAGAACTAAATTTAATTACATTTCGACCTTGTTACAGCGAACTGTTGAAAAGTTTTTGCATATGCGATTGGATGAACCAATGGGGGCTGCGATAAACTAAAATGAACTGTCCGCGACTAAATGTCGTGCGATGAAGTGGCACCAAAATGTAATCATCCTGGTCCCCATGGTGCCCTTTAATCGCAAAACATTTCATCGCGGAAGGTTCATCGCACTTCAATTAATCGCGCAGATAATTGGACAGTGAGACATTTAATCGGGCGCCCACTCATCGCACTCTCGCTAATTTTGTATAAAATAAAAAAGTGTGAGACCACACGGAAGAAGTGAAACTAGACAAAAAAAATTGTTTTAGCATGTTGCAACTTGCAGCTAATACCGCGAATACTACCAAATGCTAAAGCTTGAGAAATCAATCATTTATCTAAAACAGGGAAATAGGCACTAAAAAACGTGGGCAAAGGCAAGTTACTGTGACCGTCCAACGACCATTGGTCAACATTCGCGGTCCCTTCTGCAGCTCCCTAGCAATAGATAGAGCTGCGATCCGATAATGGCCAATCGGACACAGTTGCAACACTGGTTCCTCAACTCCATCCTTAGTCCTGACCGCTGGTCACGAAATCGTGGATAGCATGGCCAGCGAGTGCCTGGTCATTTACTATCGTGCCATGTGTTAGGAACGCGTGGCGCACGTAATTGGGCCGCTCAGGACCCCGTGGTCCGCAATACGGGCACACGGAGCCGGAGATGGCCAGGAAACAGACCGTTGCGGTCTTACCCTGGCCATGTCGCAGCACAGACTGCCTTCATTACCCTTTGTCGACTCCGTGCATGCCACTTCCGGCCATTGCCAGGTCCTTGTTCACTAAATTGTGAACGCGTTCACGTTCACAGCCGTTTGAGCGCGTTCAAAATTACGTTCAGTTCAATTTTTTCAAACGTGAACTACGTTCAAGTTTATGAACGTTCACGTTCACGTTCACGTTCACGTTCACGTTCATTTTTTAAAATAGCTAATTTTTTATTTCTTGCATTTTTATTTCAAAATATGATTTTTTTGCACAAAAAAGCATAAAAACCATTAAATATTTTAAATTAACACGGATCCAAAGATGTGATTGATGATTGATCAACCAAAATAACTAATAAATAAATTTGAAATAAAAATAAATAAAATAACATAAACTATTATTTCACGTTCGTAGCAACACTGTGAGGAACTCCATACAAATGAACATCACACATAGGTGCACTGGCCCCTAAACAAGCAACCTTAATAAAGCAATATACTTCATTTAAATGTTTCAGAAATACTAAATCACTCGGTAAGAAATTATATTTAATGTACAAATTTATAGATTCTTTTGGTAGTAGTAGCGTATAGCTGATATCCTCAGTTATTTTCCCCAGAACATTAAATAACACACCTAGTTCAGTTTTTGCGTTAATCGATGTACATGTGCAATTTTATGGTGCAGGTGAATACACTCTACACTCCTTGCCACAAAAATGGAATATTAAAAACTGAATCATTATTCTGAGTTTAAACTGGAAAAAAAAAGGAAGCTTGGTTAATTAGTATTCTAATTTCTGTCAACACATTTGTCATTTTAGATGCCCATATCTCAGTGACCATTCCACTTAGGACTGTCTTTTTTTTAATGTATAAATTTATTGCATTAAGAAATATTTTATTTTGAGTTACCATAACCAGGTTTGCTTCAAATCAAAATATTGATTCAGTTTTTAATATTTCATTTTTGTGGCAAGGAGTGTAGACAAGGCATGCACCGAGGACTGGGCACCCATCTAGATCAGCTAAAACTCTGGGACCCAAACCCATTTAATGCCTAGAAATGCTAAAAACTTCCTCCATACCAGGCATCCATCTAGACCACCAAACCAAAACGTGACCAAAAAGTGACCAAAACATCAGCAAAACTTTAAGAGAATGTGACACACTTTCTTCCAATCACCGCCATCCCCCGAATAAAACAATAGATGCGTTCAAATTGGTTAAGAAAATTCTATTTAACTGTATTAAGTTGATAACCTCGTTTTCACTTCAGGATATGAATTTTTTATATCATAATTTGTTTAAGTGAACCCATTTATACCACTTAACTCTAAGCAAGGAGTTGAGTCACTTGTTTGTCTTAATTTTATCTTGAGTAAAATGACGTGATTTGCGCATGCTCTCTATTGCAGTTTAGTGTCTGATAAAATGGCGGCCCTAAACTGACCTAACTTGACCTATCCTGACCGGCTTTTTCTATCCTACGCCTGGTCTAGAGGAAGTTCACTGTAGATAATAATTTTTTACCAAGATATAATCATGTTAAAAAACAGTTTAAATTTAGCATCAAGATATTGGACATAAAGTATAGTACAAAAATTAGGTTCTAACTTGTGTTCACACTAGGTAGAAGCAATGCAATGCAAGTGAAAATTATGATTAGTCAAATGCAATGCAGCATATATTTTACACATCAGGCCATGTGTGAACACTGAACAGAACTTAAACAATATCTATTCCATAAATCGTGGAATTGGATCCAGATTAATTACAGCTTCCACTAGAATCCAGAAATATTTTCTATTCCATAAATCGTGGAATTGGATCCAGATTAATTACAGCTTCCACTAGAATCCAGAAATATTTTCTATTCATATTTTAACCAGAATTCTCTAATTATAGACCCAAAAAACTCATTTTTGAACCAGAATTCTAAAATTTTAGACTCAAAAACCTTATTTTTGAACCAGAATTCTACAATTTTAAACCAAAAAAACTTATTTTTGAACCAGAATTCTACAATTTTAGACCCAAAAAACTCATTTTTGAACCGGAATTCTACAATTTTAGACCCAAAAAACTTATTTTTGAACCAGAATTCTACAATTTTAGACCCAAAAAACTCATTTTTGAACCAGAATGTGAACACGAGTGTAAAGCGACCTTAAAAGAAATGGTCACTTCTTCATGTTAAAAACCAATTTGAGTCGCAGCAAAAAGCAATCAATGTCAACGCTTCTAATCCCCAATTCCAATAAAAACAAATTGTGGTTGTTTTATCAGGAATGATTTCGTCCACGGTTCCAATGTACATTGCCGAAGCATCACCCTATTATTCGCGTGGTCGACTAGTAACTTTCCACATCCTAATGGTCACAGGCGGGCAAGTTATTGGTACAATCATGGCCGGAGCTTTCAGCCATGACCACGCAACAGGCTGGAGGTGGGTTCACTTGTTCCTTTTAGCTAATTCTGCACCCACTGCGCATGTTTTAATTTATTAATCAAATTTTTATTTTTTTTATTTATATATATTTATTTTTTTAAATTTTTTTTGTCTGTAACATCCTTACCACCACAGGTTTTGCATCTTGTATAGTTCCTATGTACATAGCAGAAGCATCTACTGCAGATTGTCGAGGCATGTTAGTCACAATAAACGCACTTTTCATAACGGGAGGATGTTTTGTAGCTGCAATTGTATGCGGTCTGTTTGGTTTTGATGAGACGCATGGATGGAGGTATACAAAAATAAAAATCCATTCTATACATTTGCATTACAATAGGAAACAATTTAGGGGTGTTTTCGCATGAAATTGCCTTTTTTGTAGATAAAATTGCTTTATTTATAGAGTTGGGACAAATCCTAAATTTTCTCGAATCCGAATCGTAAAAGGTTTTCAAATCCCTCGAATCTTTCGTATCCTTCGTATAAGAATAACAAGAAAAAAAGGAAAAGAAATAAGATAAAGTGGTAGTAGATCAAATTACAGAATCGTTTTGCACGCTCTGGTGGCAACTTTGTGCATTACGTGGTAGGCAACGAGTAAACGGCGTATTGCAATGCCTGCTAGTTGTGCTGCCTTTGGGTGTCACAAAATTTATTTACCGGTATCTGTTTATTTATTAACCGATCGAATCAAAAACTGCATTCAAAATACACTAGCGCAACGTGTTTGTTGCCTACCATGGTCTGTGCATGTGCGAAAAGACGCGGATAAAAACCACAACAGTAATTTAGTCTATAGGTTATAATTTTACGGCTGATTGGAGTCAACAAATTATTTTCTTTCATATTCAAATCATTTAACTTACATATTTGTAGCAAAGAGATTAGAAATTCAAGAAAATTTTCGAGGATTCGAATGTCCCATCACTATTTTTATAGCACGTAAAACTGCTGTGTGCACTTGAGATTGCTACTTTGTACAGAATTTGCATTTCATATCTAAAATTTGTTTTTGCACCTAAAATTTAATTTTTTTATCTGCAATATTTAGTTTTGCACCTAAAATTTAATTTTTTCATCTACAATTTTTAGTTTTGCACCTACAAATTGCACTTTTTTTTGTAAATCTAATATAATAAAATCATCATGTATTGTTTTACAAACACTTACAGATATATGTTAGGTTTAAGCGGTGTACCTGCTATTATCCAGTTCATTGGTTTTTTGGGAATGCCAGAATCTCCTAGGTGGTTGATGTCCAAAGGCAAAGCCGATCAAGCATTTGCTGTTCTTCAAAGCATCAGAAAAGGAAACACAATAACAGAAATCACCGAAGAACTCAACGCCATTCGAGAAACCTGCAAACAAGAATCAACTGCAAAATCACAGGGAAATGGTAAACCCATTCAACAACTATTATCACTAGTGTATTGTTAACCATTTTTATTCCTGTTAGCAAGTACATCAGTATTGATAGCCATATTCCAAACACCCACAGTTCGCCGAGCTCTCATTTTGGGCTGTGCTTTACAATTGTTCCAGCAACTAGCTGGAATCAACACTCTAATGTACTACAGTGCACCCATTATCAAAATGGCAGGAGTTACTGATGACTCCGAAGCCATTTGGTTAGCGGCAGCAGTATCGGGAATCAATTTCTTTTGTACTTTTATTGGGCTTTGCTTGGTGGAAAAAATTGGACGCCGGCCGTTGATTTTGGCCAGCTTAACCGGTAAATACGTCTTAAAGCTGATTGCCGCTAGCAAGTAGGCGACAAAACTAAAGATCGAGGTCAGGATGGGTCACTGGGATGCTTTAAAAACTACCAATTTCAATGTGTTTTAACCAAAACGTTTTCGACCATTGCTGGTTTTCCCCAGTGGGTTTTGAGGATCATTTTATTTATGTCACTATATATACGTGCCATGATGATCACCACTTTCTGTGGTGATATGAACGTGTGGGCGATGTGTCGTGTGTATACGTCGTACCTACGTTTAGTATTTCTTTGGAAACGGCCGACTATTATTGTTTCAGTCAATTTGGCGCGTTTCTTGTGCGCTCGCTTTTTCTGGTTGTGTTCTCTTCTTCGGTTTTCTCTTAGTCGGTTTCTTCCCACACCAAGCGTCAGAATTGAGGGAGTAGGAGTTTACGGCATTCCATGCTCAAAGTGCGACAAAGTGTACATTGGCCAAACGGGCAGAACACTAGCCATCAGGATCAAGGAACGTGCCAAGCACATTGAAGACAAAAATGACAAAACTGCGCTGGTGAGGCACATAATAGAAACAAAAGGAACACACTCATTCAATCTGGAACTAGCCTACATGATTAAACAAGAGGCCAGCAATCCACTTAGAGAGATCAGGAAAAGCCTCCACATCAACAGAACAATAAGCGAAGAGCAAAGAGGCAAAGAGGCAAAAGACACAGAATGGTGTTTTACAACCCTCTACCCAGATCAGGCCTTGGATTTCAAAAAGGTTACAGAGGCAGAGGAAGCAGAGAGAACAGGAACCATATTAAACCAACAGGAGACAACAAAAGAAACCGATCAAGAGAAAACCGAAGAAGAAAACACATCGGGCGATTTTTTACGTGGCGACGATATGAGAGCAACAAAATGACCCCACCTCAAAAACGCACTTATTGTTTTGCAGTACGAGGTGTTACAAACAGGTAGCCGAAACAACTACGCGTGTGCAGTAACAAAACGTGAAAATTGTCTATTGAATGTGGCAGTTGATGTTCCGTGAGGCGCTTTTGCTTGTCCCAAAGTAAAAAACTTCCTTGCTAGTGGGAATCAGCTATCAAACAACCAACCAGGGTCTTTGTTTATTGAATACAATTTCTATTGTTTTTTAGGCGTTATCCTTAGTTTATTCTTATTGGGGGTTGGATTTCAAGTATCAGATATCACATCTCCCAACATAACTTATTGGGAAAAAGAATCAATTTCACACCTGCCTTGTACAACATTCAGGTACCGGTGCATTACCTTTTTCTAATAGTAATACAACTAAATTTGGCATTTCAGCAATTGTGCAGGTTGTACAGGTGATCAGCACTGTGGATTCTGTTTTGCGGCTTTACCGGCCGGAGTTGGCGCTAACGGTTCTTGTGTGCAAGCAAACATGGACACCAGATTGCCCAACTACGGAAGATGTTTAGACAACATAACAAATGTAGTGTGGGCCAATGATTGGTGCCCTAACAGCTACATTTGGATCACTTTGTCAGCATTATGTTTATATCTTTTCTTTTTTGCTCCAGGTAAACCCAATTAAACTTTTTCGATTTTATGTATTCATCTATTTTTAATATTAATATTTAGGTATGGGGCCAATGCCTTGGACAATCAACTCGGAGATTTTCCCGCTTTGGGCCAGAGGTACGGCGTACTCAATAACAACATCGGTCAATTGGGCCGCTAATTTGGCTGTGTCCATGACATTTCTTACGTTGACTGACGTTCTTACAAAACAAGGTTTGTAAACATGTAAAAACTCTATGTATCAGTTGAATTGAATTTAAGGGCGTATATTTTAAAGAGACAGTCTGACTATTATATGTTAAATATGTAAAACACGCATTAGTTGTTAGAAATTACATTTCTAATACAGTTTTCATAATTCTGTTTAAAAACAATTTAAACGTATTTTATTGCTACGGGACTCTTTTTTCTTAAAACCATACACCCATGTAAACTATTTCTATTCTCATTGGATGCCTAGCAGGCACTACAACAAATAAACAATGGCCATTCCAACCACGTGACTCAGGTCAGCCTACATAACAATTGTTTAAAAAGGTACTGCAATACTGGTACTTGTACTTAGTAATGCGGTACCGATACACAGTACTTGACATCATAAAAAAAGTACAAAGAAACCAGGGGGATGAAAATCCACAACAGCGATAAAATAAATTATGATTGTAAGTTCGCGCGGGAGTTAAATTTTCCGTAGTAATATACCGAGTATGCCGAGTAATGGTCGAACAATTAGATATGCACGAATCTTTTTTTCTGATAAGATGGGTGCTGACCTAATTGTGACCATTACTCAAGCGCAAGGTGTATTTTATGAGAGATTTTACCAATAGAAAATCAGAAAGACAAGGATGAGGAGTTCAAACATTATCAAAATAACAATAAGATTTGTTTGTAAAAACCAGCAACAGGTGGCAAAAAGGACAACATTTAAGATTTTCAAGATGGTGAATTCAGCCAACAATTTGAAAGCAAATGGGGTTTGTTACGCACTTCGGGATTAGTCGGATGAACCGTGACTGTTTTGTAATGCCTTCTTAATTGGTTATCGGTCTCTGACGTAGCTAGTAGTAAATTCTCTTTTTGATTTCTTTAAATTTGTGAGAAAGCAATCACTCTTGTAATTATTATAACACTTGTCACGCATAATTAAAATGCAAATCTCTTATTAGAGATTACATTTTGGGAATTGTTGTAAAAACCATTTAAGTAACAACCAAAGTTTTGTTCTCCACTGCAAATGCTGGTGATGTGGCATATCCCATCAGCCCTTAGAATGTTATCACTAGTCATTGCTCACTAGAGAGTAATTGGTTGAAAACAACTTCGGCTGGCCCACATACCCACATTGTGGCAATGAAGCATTGAGGTTGTCCTTATGGATGATGGTCTAAATTGGGACCATTCTGCGATCACTGGCCGATATTTGCAATCCCTTCTGCGACTCCCTAGCACTAGGTGGAGCTGCGGTCCAATTATGGCCAATAGGATGCAGAGACTCGGCTGACCGAAAGTTGCGTGCAAGGAGTCCCCAAGACGCCCGGAAGGCAGTCTGTGCTGCGATGCAACACGTGTAAGACCAACATCGACCTGTTTCCCGTGGTCGCACCAGGCCCGCCATGATGCACGGCAACTTCTGGCTCTGTGTGCCCGATCTGCAAGCCACAGGGACCTGAGCGTACCAATCACGCGTGCCATGCATTACTAGCGCGTGGCGCGATAGAAATCACAAGGAACTCGTTGGCCACGCGGACCCAGATTGCGTGACCAGCGGTCAGGACATTAGGATGGAGTTGAAGAACTCCATGCAACTTGGAAAACACACCTAGGTGCACTGGCCCATAGACAACCTTGATAAATAATCCATTTTCTGGCAGCAAACGTAATTAAGCATTTTTTTTACCTCCATATCATCAGCAGTCCAACAGACTGGATAAAAGGGCAGTCTGGTGGACCAGGAGTTCTCCAACTTTGTAACAATACGACATAGTTTTTAGAAAGGCAATCAATCTTTCGCAAGCCACTTCATCCCGATATATTGAATTTTTCAATTTTGATTCAATTATTGGTTAGCTAGAATAAAATCATTTCATAGCCAAAAAATGTTTCCCTTTTAACCCTTTTAATAAATGGACATCTAAAAACAAAATCAAAATCTATATAACACAATTTTACAGTTTTACACGCGTCATACTTGTTTTAAAAATAATTTTTACAAATAACCTTGATTTAAATAAAATTATGGTGTTATCACTTGACCCCTGGCCTTGACAGTTGATAGGGCATACGTGCTTACCTTTACGTAAATACGTACAGCTTTACTTAAGGGCTAACTTATAAATCATTTTTATACGACAACTTATAACTTACTGTATATCGATAAGTTATAAGTTGGATTTGACCAACATTTTAAAAATAAAAATTTTGGTTTTGTTATATTTGAGTTACTTGAACTTGATTGTGGCTGCAAAACAAGCTGAACGACGCCATCTTTAATTCACCTGTAATAGCTAAAACCCGAAATTATTAGTTTTTATGAATTACTGTATAAAAAAAGAAGAAAAAAAAGTATTATAATGCGCAAACAATTGTTGATTTCTTAAATTGTCATAAATGAATCTAAAAATGTGCTCGTTTGTATTTGCAGGTACTTTTTACTTGTACACTGCTTTGGCAAGCATCGGTCTGCTTTACTTATATTTCGCCTTACCGGAAACGCAAGGCTTAACTTTGGAGGAAGTCGAAGGACTGTTTATCACCGGCATGGTTTGTTGTAAAAAACCGGATTCCTCGAAAAAAACAGTGCGATATGTTCACATTAGAGGGGTAAATACTCGTTACCGCGAAAGTAATGACTCTGGAGATGAAGACAATCCGTAGAATCGTGCGTAGGAGTATCAACTCGTATCCCACAATGCATCCCAAAAGTACTGAGACATCTTACGACCATCCTGTACACTAGCTGAGGAATACTTATTACCCAGAATCACAACTAGGTTGATGTTGTAAAATTACCGTATGAGTAATAATAGTCTTTCGGGGAACTCTGAATGCGTTTTACATGTACAGTGATGCCAGCCCCAATTTATTAAAAAAATTAAATTGAAATTTCATAAATTTCAAAATTCCGTTAAATTTAAAAACCGGGAGATATAGCCGTCCCGAAGCCAATAATTTTCTTTTTTTTAAAATGGCATTTTTGTGCTTTTTTTCCGTCGATAACTGTTTTTTTTTTTTTTTTTTTTAATTCAAAAAGATCCCATTTGTGTATACTTAAATTGCTCACGTTGCTACACACAGACCGGACCCAAATTATTTGCACTCGGCCCCTCAAATGGAGAAGGCCGGTCAATTATTTATAAATTGTTAGCGAAAGTGCTACAGAGTAGCACTCAATCTATTCGAATTTTTTTTTGCTTCTACGCATTATCATTAATAATTTAAGTCATCCGTTAGTACACTCAAAGTTACTACTCGTGACAAACTAGCACCATTTTTATCAGGCTCTTGAGCTTTCACTTATTCTGAATTTCACCAAAGTGGCGCTGTTGGGAACTTGAATATATCACTTAGTGCTTTACGTGTATTTTGTACGCAACTTATTTTGCTATACAAAAGAAATTACAAAAAGAGCAGATTCTCTATTTAAACTTTATAATAATATATCTACCACATATCAAAATGCAAAATTAATAATCACCAGAATACCTGGAACATATAGAATTTTTTTTAGATAATAATTTATGTAAAACTAGTAATACCGGTACATTTCTAAAATAAAAATAAAAATATTTTTAAAAAAAATATCGATTATCTTATACAGTATTGTCATATAATGCAAAAATTATTAAACATGGCGCTATGTAAGAAGAAAATATCACTTCAGGGGGTTAAGTTCACAAGACCAAAACTTCAACTAGTCATTTAACCAAAAGCTGAGATATCGGGCTTGCGCAGTGTGGATGAGATAAATAAAGTATGACGCAAGAAGTCTCAAAACCTA
Source organism: Strigamia crassipes (assembly GCA_034683725.1). NCBI lineage: Eukaryota > Metazoa > Arthropoda > Chilopoda > Geophilomorpha > Linotaeniidae > Strigamia > Strigamia crassipes. The sequence continues at coordinate 11,358 of JAQFXT010001667.1, forward strand.
ACCTAAACCTAACCTAATAGTCCGAGTTTGGACTTTGTTTAGATTTGTTCAGATCTAAGTTTCGAGATTTGCATTCAATCCCATCTCAATTGAATGCAAACCGATCCCGAGTAAATCTATCCAGCTTTACTTCTACTTACCATCGAATTCTGTTAACAAACAATTAGTTGGAGTGGGGGCCCGGCGTGGTTTTTACACCGATGACTTCGGAAAGAAATCCTGCTTCTTTCCGGTCCACCTATTTGGCCAACTTGATCGTTTTAACCTTCACATTGAAAATTCGTCCGACTTATGCATTAGACGTTTAGGCAGGGCGGTCGAAATTTGTTAAGTGCGTCCTCTTATAGGTGACACACAGACACGGCATGCCACTAAGTGAATATTTAAAGGACCAAATTAGTGTGAGTAATCAGTCCAAGGTAAGCAAGCAAGCAATGATTTCCGGTGAAATCCCGTTATTTATACTAGCAAAAGAATTAGGGAAGAGATTAGCAAATCTCCAATGGGATCAGTTCAACAAAGAATCCAGTCAATGAGAGGAGTTTATCCCAGAGTCCCTCCAAACCTGGGGGATATTTACGAAATGCTCTCGTTCCGGGAGTAATTAGGATTAGGAGTCATGTGACCTTTAATCCCCCTTTTGATGATGTCATACAGAGGAAATGACCAATTTACCCCTATTTACGAGTTATTTGACCAAGGAGAGATAAACACGGCGGTGTTTATTACCTTTAATTATTCTATTCATGTATTTAGCAAAGAATTTACTCAAACACATAAACTTTATTGCAGCGGCAATTCATTATTTGCACCTTAATCGCGTGCGTAATTCGACTTTGGAGCTGTTCGAATGAATAACGCGCTTTTGAGACAAAACAGAACTTTTTGGTGAAACGAGATCGTCACAATGCAAAAATCTCACTGTAATTAGAAGTATGAACGTTGCAAAATGTCCAGAAAAATCCTCAACTAGTGAAAAGTTTCAATGGAAAATATTCTAATGTCTTTGGATATGTTCTGTAATGATCCACTCCACACCATCTTCAGACAATTAGGATAAAATTAGGATATCCTGTGAGCAGTGTAAACCCAAATTATTTGCTACGATAGAATATATAAAGCAAAAATCATTACGCATATGCAAATGTAAGATAAAATAAAACTATTTTCCAATGGAAACAAAAAATAACTGTAATTTTGCATGTGTATTCTCTGTAGCAAACAAGATGGCTGATTTATTTTTGTTAAAATATTATGTGAAAATTTGCATTTGTTTGATGGATTGAAATATATGGGACGATGTTCCAACGACGAAAATTTCTAAGGGCGAAATGGTATTTTCCGCCATTAGTAACGTTTATGTTCAGTTCTAATGGCGTTGGAACGTTTTGCATTTCGAGTTCCTCCATTAGAAAGGAAACCACATTTCGCAGTTGGAATGCAACCCCAAATAAATTTGACAATAAAATAAAATATGTTTAAGATTTTTTTTTATAAGCATTTTTGTTGTCACTTATTTGCATTATTTATTTATTTATTTATTTATTTATACAATAGGTAAAAGTATAATTTGTCATGAGATATAAAACTACAACTTTCTTGAAAGAAAAAAGTAAAACAAAGCATGTCATATGAAAATAATAATTATATAAAATGTTTAAATGATTTGCAACCCACTACCAGTTAAATCCTAATTGTTAAGTTTCTAAAATTGAAAGAAAAATTGAGCACAAATGCAGTTTAATGCACGTTAATATGCATTTCGTCACTTTTGAGATAAACATTGAAGAACAAAATGATCAAATTTGTGCATGTGGGTTTGGGATAGATAGCCACAAAAATGGCGAAAAGCAGTTGGCAAGTTAAACTGGTTTAAGGGATTTGTTCTCTGTGATGATGAACCCGAACGTTGGACAACACCATCCCGATCGACTGGAAAACTGGATCGCAAAGAGTTCGTATGATCCCAGACCAAATCTACAAATAAATAAACAAATAAATAAATAAATAAATAAAATTATGTACAGAAATTATGAGATAGCGGGCAAAATTCTTGGGTACCGCTACCGGTACTTCTCGACCGGCTTTAGTCACAACCGGTTCGATGCTTTGCAAGAATGTTGCTTCCATTACTGACTGGAAATTCAAGTTTTCTTTGTTGCTGACTGCCTGCAAGTTCATAACACTCATGCTTTCACAAAAGACTATCTGAATTGCTTTATCACAATTAATATTGCTTAGAAACCAGGACCGGGTTTACATCTAGGCCAGTGGTCTACAACCTGGGTTCCACATAAGGAAACCCATATTTTGACTTACATTTCTAAGAAATGCGAGTACTAAGTAACAGTTACTAAAGTAACATAAAAAAAAGTAACAAATTTTGAAGGTTCCGTAGATAATTTTATCTAAAAAAAGGATTCTGCGGGATGCCGAAGTTTGTGTGAATACTGGAAATTCTGTTAAAATAATTACACAATAGTCATCGTGATTAACCAATCACGGTACATTATGGCGTAAACTAACTAGTTCGGGGCTTATGGTTTTCTTTCAATTCCTCGCTACAATTATTGGTAGAAAAACGAAACGACCCGGACTCTCGAGGAGTCGCGAGCCGGGAGTTGAACCCAGATCCCCCGCTTGCCGGACGGGTGTTCTACCAATTAAGCTACCCGGAACTCCAACAGAACCGGTGCACGTTTCGCCTTGTAATTTTTCCACCAAACCTGGCCTGCCCAATTAATAGACTCAGACCACATCTGACATTAACTAGTAGCAGAACCAACTAACTAGGCCCTGTAGCTTTATCAATACAAATTCATGGGCCCCATTTTGACGCATACGTACCCTTTTAATGAAATAGAAGAAAATATCCAGAATTCTGAGCAATGGACTCAAAGCCCAGATATGGCAGAATGAGATGAGTGCAAAATTGATTCCCCAGCATACGGCGCACGGTAGAGCAAAGATGGCTGCTAACAGACGGTAGAGCCAGAATTTGGTCCCGCTGAATGTGACAAATGCCACGCGCCAAATGGCATCAAAACTGTGGCTTCCATCTGGTTCCGCAATCACGTCTTCAAACTGAATCTAGAATAAACACAGATTGGAAATACATTAGTATAAATAATTTGTCAATTGCAGAAAACAAGTGCCAAGAATGGATTTGTTTGACTATTATATCTGTCTCTCTTTTAAAATTATTAATGACTTCCAAAGGTCAGAGAACTTAACCTGCCATCAGACACGAGTGAACTTTTGTATCTTTTGATCCTCTCTTGTTTTAAAATAGGCTCGTTGTATAAAGTCTAAAGTGTATACACATGTGGTGTGGACCTGGTGACAGAGTTGAAGCCAGGATGTTTAACTTTAGCCCACACTCATGTGCCACAGGACACTGCACAAACACGCTTGGTATGTGACAAATACCTCAACAAGAAGGTTTGATCATCTGGAAAACTTGAGTTTACCAAGGGGGTCTAACTGAAATTTGACTCAGTGACTGCAGTAGACAAAAATTCCAGCTCAAACATCTGATCCAATAAGGTTTTAACATTTAACATTATTATTCTGCAGTTCTTGGAACAATTTAACTTCCTGTCAAATAGCGTTTTATAAAATTCTCTGGAAGCAATAATTATCCCAAGGAATCATCCAGAACTTGAGGGTGATGTTTCATTTTAGGCCTAGACAAGTATCTACTTCCTGTTCAAAATGATGGTATTATTATTATTGGGTCTAGATGGCACTAATGAGCATTTAATGAGGAAGAGGGTTGTGCAAAGTGGAATGTTCTTTGTCCTTTGGAATTCTATTAAATTGGCTATTTAATTGCGTTTGTTGCAGCCAATAAGCCTAAAATTCCCTCGAGGAAAGATCACTTACATTGACCTGTTCATTCACTTTCTTCTCATCCCTGTCCAGGAGATTGAGACCAATGCTCATGGTCTGTACACAGGATGGACTTCTTCTGTGCGTCTTTTTGCTCTTCTTTTTCCCTTCCTTTGGTTCTTCGGTGATTGGTTCTTCTTGGTTCTCTTTTCCCTTCGTCTCTGCCTTTGAGTCATCCTTCTCCTCATCCACGCTGGATGTTGATGACTTCTCCTTGAGCTCGATCTTCTCTTTTGGACTGTCACCTTTCTCTGCCATCAACTCGGAGTCATCCAGCAGTGGAAGTGTTGACTCATTCAAGTTGGTTTTGGATCCATTTCTACTGGTTTTATCTTTAGAATCCATTATAAACTAATGTAAGCTGCAAAACAATAAATAAAAAAACAATCAATCATTTTTATTCTCACTGCACCCACACCCTTCTTTAAAAAAAAAAAAAAAAGTTTTCACCTGACTGGTTCTGCAAAACCCCCAAAAAAAAAAAAAAAAAAAAAGTATAATAAGCCTGTTAAATCATGCTGAGAAAAACTTGTCAAAAAGTGCAATTAACTTTGTAAAACTAATCAAAACCTGAATTTTCTCAAGACATTGACCTCATCTTCAACCGGAAGTGCCCATGATCTGAATGGCAGATTGCACCGTGAAGCTGTGAGCTAAACTCATGCCTTTAGGGCTGTTTGATCAGTGCAACTCCAACCTCCCCTTTCACCTTTCCCCTCTGGGGGGGGGGGGGGGGGGGGGGGGGGGGGGGGGGGGGGGGGGGGGGGGGGGGGGGGGGGGGGGGGGGGGGGGGGGG